>NW_017547105.1:1295218-1344305 GCF_001854935.1 Bemisia tabaci | reverse complement strand
GGAGGGGGGGGGGCAACTCTTTATCCGACAGCATCGCTGCGATAAATACAGGTATAATGCACGCGTTTGCCTCTTTGCACCTGCTTCGCGGGAACGGGAGGGGGTGGGGGTGGAGAGGGGGGACTTCCGCATCGGGGCGGGGGAGTTTATTTAATAACACTACCGACCGATAGAGTTTCCACTCAAATGAAAGCTCCACCGTGCGGTGTGTTGCCGACCAATGCAAAAAGGACGTATCTCCGCCCTAAAGTTTGTATTATGCTTCCACCTAAAATGTTTTTTTGCTAGGAAACCTACTCTCTGACCTCAGTGCTGTCCTGTCAAAATATTCCCACCAAATTTTTCCTTCTCAAAATCAGCGAACATTGTAATACAATGTCTGAAAGGTAGTATCACTGAATATATTGGTATTTGGAGTGTAGCCGAGTGCTAGAAATAATGTAAATTTTTTTTAAAAAACTTACATTTTATTAGCAAACTTAGACCGAAGCTTTTCGAAGCAAACGCTTCATCGTCACTTCGCCAGGGTCACAAAATCGATATCACAAAGGCCATAATTTAATTTCAAACAAGGTAACAGATTTCAGTGATAGTAACAATTGATAACAAGCTATTAGATCTAACCTCGAGTTAGATCCTTCGGTCTAAGTTTGTCAATAAAATATAAGTTTTTTAAAGAAAATACATTATTTCTAGCACTCGGCTACGCTCCAAATACCAATTTTTCCTTGTGTCCAAAAGCTCAATTTCAAACAATATAACTGCAACGCACGAGAAACCCTATAGTTGGTCCATCATTTCCTCCTTGGTCCATAACAACCACTCATTTCAAACAATAGGTTCATGACCGCGGCATCGAATGCCTTTTTTGAAATCGTAAAATCTCACTTTTAAGTAATTCAATAATCGTTGTATATAATAATCGACAATGAATCGTTTTACATCATATTATATTCGAAAATTTGTCAAGTTCTCCTTCAGGACAAGTGGAGGACCATGGTTTTTTTCTGTTTTGCGGTGGGAATCATATCGCGTTGTTTCCTAGGTTCCACCTCGGCTTCGGAAAAAGTTGTCAACGCGAATCCGCAAAACGCCTTCAATCAAGCGAGTATACTTACCGCGCATCCGGAGCGTTAATATAGTTGCTCGTCAAGAAAGTGACCGATTTTGCCTTGAAAGAGCCGAGCAATCCGGTAGAGTGCATTCATACTGCCGTGCTAAAGAAAAACGCCGTATGAACGTTCGAATGTTGCCAAGTGTCCCCCGACAAAGTATGTATTTTTTAATATATTTATGAATATTTTTCTCTAAAATTTTCAGATACTTAAAATCAAATTATACATTAAATTAACTGTAAAATTGGAAGATAAATAACCACAGGTGTCTTGGAAAATCCGATTTTTATAATAGGAAACGTGGCAACATCAGAAGGCTCATACGGCGTCCTTCCTTAGCACGGCAACATACGAAGAGTAAGGTCTCCCAATGACCTAAAACTGCAAATTTTGACGTGTATTTGTCACATTTTAAAGTTTAAAGGGTGGTTTTAGAGGAAATTTTCACGAGAAAACCAATGGAACCACTTTTAGACCTCAAACTTTTGTATAAACGGAGTTATAAGCTTTCACAGTTTCCAAATTTTGTCCGACCTCTCCTATTTACTCGATCCACTATGCGCCGCAAAGCAATGCGCGCAATTCTGCAGTTTCACAATCGAAATGTAAAACTTTATACATCGAAACGTGAAGAGCAAACCACTAGATTCCCAATATGCTTGAATGCCGTTTCCCGACTAAAACATTGGCGGAATCAGCAATTTGGCAACACAGGATTTCCCACATTTAAAGTTATGGGAATGTATCGATTTTTGGAGGGGCCAGGTGCTCCGACAAGAATCGATTATTTTGCATAGATTTAAATGGAGGAATCCGGTGTTGCCAAATTGCTGGATCCGCCTCTGGACTTAAACCGTAGATGTGTGACCCTACTCGAGTAAGTACTCGACAAAGCGAAGTAAAAAAGAAGCAGATGATAGCACAATATCCACGCAAAAAAAACTCGGACCTACTTTGAATAATTATTCAATCCGCGGTTATTATTTTTCTGATCTCCCGGGAGTTATCCTCATTTTGTAGATTTAAAGCAAGGCTTGAAAAAGGCAGCTAGGATGAGGGCCTCTAACAACGAGGTGGATTTTACGTTGATAATCGGTTTTGTGCCAATGTTCTCCGGAAGAAATACAAAAGTAAAATGACGTTTGGCAACTCGGACGTTAAAGTTGTGGTATCTGAGGGCAGAGTCGCCAATTCGCATTCGAATTTACTCAATATGAAAGCTTGAGACTTGTGATAGTCCACAAGGAAAGAATTCTTGGTTCTTGAGGGCGAATCTTTTAGGAGAGTGATACTTGCCAACTTCGCTTAAATAATTGTGATTTGAGTTTTTCTTTGCGGATTACTCTCTCTAGGGCCCTAGGGAACACGCCCTAGATCATTTTCGTAGCGTCAAAGGACGTACAATTGGACCCAGTTTAACAGAAAGGAACCAAGCCACATCAGCTATTGTCAAATTTAACTGGGCAATACATTTTTTTACGAGAGAATGTTTGTGCGGATTCCTTTGACATTTTTTAGGAATTTGTTTCAAACTATGGAACATATTCACTGCAATTTGCACGAAAATACGCACAACCGTTTTCATGTAAAAAATTAAATTGGCAATAGCAATTTGGCAATCAATAGCTGATGTGGCTTGGTTCCTTTCTGTTTAACGTGGTCCAATTGTCCTTTAATCTGAAAATTTTTAGCATTAAACTCAATAGAAATAAATTCATCATTGCCTCTTTTCAAAAGTAAGATTTTAGATTACTTCAAATGTTATGATACTCTCAAGCAGTCTGAATAGAAGATTATCGCGCGGGATCCATGCACTCTGAGTAACGGGTGGTCAAAATAGCAACTGAGTGAGCGAGAATTTCGCGCCGGGATTTTTAACAGTGAATATATTCGAATTTCCAATTTTTCCCATTAGTGCAGGCTCTTAAACAAGGCATTCATTTGTTCACATCAGAAAATCGTTCAAATATTGGCGAGGTGTGGCATCCTTAGTCGATGGGAACACCTAAAAAGACCTTTATTCTGGAGCTGAAGTTTTCCTGGAACGCATCCAATCTAACTCGCTATTCTCCTTTCGTAATGTCATAATTCAAAGATTTTGAGTCCTTCCCGCCCCCACCTTCCCCCCGATCACCCCTCTCCCCCTCCCAAATATACCCTGGCGGTATTCCGCGACTCCCTCGATTTTAAGTTCGGCTGGTTCAGGCGGCCACCGAAAAAGCGGAGCTTAAACGGATTTGTTGAAATAAAAAAACCGCAACTTTTGAGCAGTAGCGGCGCGTAAATCGATTCTTCCTCACTTGAAGCTGTGGTAAAGAATCGATTATTAAGGTGTTCGATGCGAGCACCCTGTTTATCGATACTTTTCCATAGGTTTAAATGGCCGATCAATCGATATATCGCAAAGCACTGCTTTGAATTGAAGCGGGACCAAAAATCCCGCGCTGGAAAGAGAACCGAGAGCGAAGTTGAGTTCTCAGGTCGGACTCATTTTTACTTTTTCCCCCTTTCTCCGAAAATACTCCTCCTTGAAAATAATGCTATCAATAAAAAATGAATGGGTTTTCGTTTTAAATTGCATGGTAAAAGACAACGACAAAGAAACTGACCACTACGCACAGTTAGAAAGTGTAACCGATATTTTGTGTCAATATGGGAAGTAGAACACAAAGTGACCGAAACGTGCGGTTAATATTTTCGGTAGGTTTATCTTCGGGTTGCATTGACAAAATCTTTGGGTTGAACACGAAAAAAAATTAAATGTTGATTTAGCATTAATACTGTTAAAAAGACGTCCGACAAGTTTCAAATGCTGATTTTACAATACAAAAATGCTAACATACCATTTTAATTTGTACGTTTTGCAGTGGGCGTAGTTACGTTAGCATTTGTTAAAACGTAAAATCAGCATTTGAAACTTTTCGGACATCTTTTTAACAGTATAAATGCAAAATCAACATTTAATTTCTTTCCGTGAAGAAAAACCTCGTTAAAAGTCAGGCGAAAGCCGCTAGGATGTTCGTTGCGAACATCCCGATAATCGATCCTTTTCTATCAGTTTAAGCAGCAGATCGATCGATTCATCGCAGATCACGACACGTCAGTAGTGAGGCCTGGATCATCGGCTATCGATATTTCCC
Source organism: Bemisia tabaci (assembly GCF_001854935.1). Classification (NCBI taxonomy): domain Eukaryota; kingdom Metazoa; phylum Arthropoda; class Insecta; order Hemiptera; family Aleyrodidae; genus Bemisia; species Bemisia tabaci. The sequence goes on along the minus strand of NW_017547105.1, from coordinate 1,340,050 downwards.
CATTTGAGGCTATATTAAAAAATCTATTATTAAAGTATAGTCTGTTATTCGTATAACAACATCCTTTCGATCCTTTTTCATAAGTTTAAACGGCAGAGCTGATCTATGGCGAAGCACGCCACATGAGTAGAAAAGTCTGCATCATCGGCTATCGATACATCCTCATTACAAGTTATGTTAAAGAATCGATTATTAAAGTATTCCCAGGTAATCAATCCTTTTCCATAGGTTTGAACGGCAGATCGCTAAACATTCGCCACGCCAGTAGCGAGGCCAGAATCATTGACTATCGATATTTCCCCATTAGAGGCTCTGTTAAGGAATCGATTTTTTAAGCGTTTGTTGCGAGCGCTTTAATGATCGATCCTTTTCACCGTTAAAACGGCAGAACAATCGATTTATCGCATATCACGCGCTCAACTAGGAGCCCGGAGGAACGTTGCGAGGTGCGCTGCCGTGCTAAGGAAAAACGCCGTATGAGCTTTCAGGCGTTGCCAAATTTCCCCTGGTAAATCACTAATTTTCAGGAAATTCGTTGAATATTTGTCCACCAACTTCTCAGATAATTTTGTTTGTAATTTGATCTAAAACGTCTGAAAAGCTCAAGGAAAAATATTCACATTTTCCCTCAGAGATAAACATTTTATGGAAGGAAATTTGGCAACTCTCGAATGTTCATACGGCGTTCTTCCTCAGCGCGGCAAAGCGGATCTCGAGACCGAAACCAGGCCCATTTAAATAGTAATTAATGTTGGTGTTGGCACCGAGAGATCTGTCTCTGAGCACTCGTCGGGGGGATCATTAATCTTACCTGAATTCGCACCCTTTGCTCCTGAACCCGCGTCATTACCGCCCCCTCCCCCCGCCGGCGCGTGCCCCCTTCCCCCCTCCCCCCGTGGCCCATCACCGTGCCCCCGATCGAGGTGATGCTCGGCCGTGCTAAGGAAAAAACCCCCTATGATCAGCCGAGACTTGCAAAATTCGTTTCGATAAAATGCCTATTTTTGAGGAAAGCTATGGATATTTCCCCTTGCGATTTTCAGAAACTTTAGGTGAAATCGCGAGCAAAATTACCTGAAAAATTGGAAGAATGATATTTACAAATTTTCCCGGAAATTCGTGATTTTCTAAAGGAAATTTGGCAACGCCTGGAGGCTCATACGGCGTTTCTCCTGAGTGTGGCAGTGCTGCCCGCCGCGCTCTTTCGAAAAACGAGTTTGACGGACGGGGAAAGTGGGTTTACGTGGTCAAGGTGCTTCAATGGGACGCACTCAAATCAAAAGGAACTATGTGCATTGTGACAAGAGCCCTGTATTGCATGCATTTTTACGGATCTCCGGCTCGTGTCAAACTAGACATTGATTTAAATTCGTCCAATGGGTCTGTTGCACAAAGAGATACGGATATATTGGGGCCGTCTCTTAATTGGACTACATTCTGCAATTTGGAACTATAAATTCTAGCCCGGTTTAAAAACAACGTATTCACCATTAGGTTCCCTATGCACATAAGTGTTTTTTTCAGATGAGCCAGAATTTATAGCTCCAAATTGCAAAATGCAGTTCAATTACGTAACGCTCCAAAGGGGGAGGGGAGGTCTTTGGTAGCGTCACGCTGCGTTACACGAGGATGGGGGAGGTATGCAGCGAAAGCGTTACATATACCGAGTTTAAGTGCTTTTTTCCGAATTTATGTAGAATTTTCCGTCGGTCGTTTTTAAAAGTTTTAAAGAACCTCGAAAATATTCCCTGCAATACGTTCACTTTTCCTCACTAAATAGAAACGTCAATTCGTTCAGGAAATGTAAAATGACGTATAGATTATTTTTATTGAAATGGCGGAGAGTCTAGGCAAGTGTTACGTAATATTTGGGGAGGTCTAGCACGGCTTGCGGAGCGTTACAGAGGGTGGGGGGCGTCAGATACCGCAAATTTAGCGTTAAGTAATCTAGGGAAGGTCTCTTGATGTATATTTAGTTATCTTCTGCAGTATGACGAGATCAAGAAGCTTCACCGCTGTGTTGTTTGTTAGAAAAATGACTTACATCTCAAAATGTAATAATCGTATATTTTTTTTTTTAATAGGTCAGCTGCATTATTGTTTGTTTTGACCGAATACCTTCAAAATGGGTGAGTTTTTTCCTGATGTTTCATATTGTGGCTTTAACTCCGTCTTCCTAATTATCCCTGGTAAAAATTGGCGATAAGAGCTGCATTTCAAAATAACGTAGGAATTCTTATAGCCGGCTAATGAAGGCTACAGAAAATCATATAGCAGGCTGTAGAATGCGGAGAAAATCACACGGCCGGGCTATACGAAGCGATAAAACATTATGCGGCCGGGCTAAAGTTCCTATCGCCGGGCTTTACACTTTATCGCCTGGCTGTTGCTTTTTCGCCATCGATTATAAAAGGCTATAAGAAATTGTGTCGAAATTCGTGTGCTTTGGAAATCATTAAGTTCGATACGGAACCACCTTAATATTTACAAAACACTCATTATATTTTCCTTTAATACATATTTTTTTCATCAATTAAAATGAGAATAATCCATACAGGATGTGCAAACATTTCAAAATCATGAGTTGAATAACGCTGACTCCGCCAGATTAAACATTAGAGCCGAACACAAAGCGGAGCGGTGACGCGCTGGCTGCCCGCCTGCCACACCGCAGCGTGCAACGGCGCTTGAAGCAACTATTTCACACCAGAGGTATTGCACAGTATCATACGAAACTGAAGGCGCTCTAATATATTAGGAATGGCAGGCATCTATCAAAAGTGCGGAGCTTTCCTCGCAAAATAAATCAAGATACTACGGCCCAAAAAGAGAGCAGTGGTCCAAAAACTCACTAAGTCCTAGCATCCGTAATTAGTGACGTCTAGCATACACTTTATCGCCTGGCTGTGAGTTGCTTAGTCGTCATCGGCTATAAAAGGCTATAAGAAATTGTGTAGCCGGCTATAAAAGCTATTGGAAATCTTACAGCCGGCCGTAGGTCTATGGTATTTTGGATCACATATTCTACTGCCAATTTTTACCAGGGATTAGACGTTAACTCTTTAACTCTGTCTTCTTGGTTCTTAGATGTTAACTCTTTCACTCAGTTCTTCGATGTTAGACAGAGTCTACAGCGACGCCAAGCAAGTAATCATTCCTTTAGTTTCATCATTGATGAATATCAAATTTCAAGCCACCTAAAAAGAAAAATCTGCGGCATTTTTAGACGGAAAGCCCTGTAATCTACGACGCACAATGGATCGAGTCAATTAGAGAGGTCGGACATGAAATTTTTCACTCAAACCGCAAATTTTTATGTTTATTTCGTCACATTTTATACTTTAAGGGGTGCATCTAGCAGAGAATTTCACGAGGGAACCAATGGAAGCACTTTTAGAACTAGTCCAGGCGCCTGGTAGCTGAAAATGAGGCCACCGAGAATGTTGGGTGCACAGCTATTTCGTTGGCCGACTTTGTGTTTTTTGGGTAACTAAATCCGAATCTAAAGTTTCTTTTGGCGTATCTGGTGCGCATTAGTCGCCATTTTGAAAATATAAAAGGCCTTTTTTGCGGGTTCTTTTTAAAAATAGCGGCTACACATGAGAAAAAATCCTGGATTTAGCTAATGCTTTGAATAGCTGACGTAATTTCAAAGAAAATGGTATCTACATATGTGCCAGGTTTGCTGAAAAATCGAGGAACCGCCGCGAAAATGTGAATGGACGCGATGTTCACGATGCTGTATCTTCTTTAATTTTTGAGCAAACCTAGTGTAAGTATTACCATCTTCTTCCAAATTACGTCAGCTTTTCAGAGCATTAGCTAAATCCGGGATTTTTTCTCATGCGCGGTCGCTATATTAATAAAAACGTAAAAAAAGGCCTTTTAAAGCCATTTTTTCAAAATGAAGGCTAATGCACACCAGATAGGCACGTGTAAGGAAACTTTAAATTCGGACTCAGCGACCCAAAAAACAAAAATTAGGCAAAAAAAATAGCTGTGCACAGTGTTCGAAACTCACAGGCGCCAACGCGCCAAATGCGCCTAAAAAATCGGCCACGGCGCCTAAAAAATGAAGGCTCTTCGCCAACGTGGCCCTTAAAAATTGCCTCCTAAAAATCTAGATTTTCACGGGGAGTCACATAAAGAAAGAAAAACAAATGTATTTGAATTGAAAAAACTCAGAATTTTCAGCACTACAAGTGAAAGCTCGCTTTTTCTATTCTTCACGATTTCATTCTTAGTGCTTCTGTCTTCCCCAAGTTACAGCTACTTACTAGTTCTGTTACGAAAACATCTTGCGTCTAACTTTTCACTAAATGGGCCGTAATATATAAGCATATAGTCAATTTGGCCCCTAAAAAATCTTAAATGGCACCTAAAAATCGGGCTTGATGCGCCACATGGCTCCTAAAACTCAAAGGTGAGTTTCGAACACTGGCCCATATAAGACAGAGATATTTAGCCAATATTTAGACAATATTGTTTTGATATTTATGCAAACATTGGAACAATATTGGTTAAATATTGAGCGAATGTTAAAAGTGTACACCATATTTCCATCCTTTTGGCATAAATACTGTGCCAATACTTTAAAACACTGTGGAATATTGTGTCAATACTGTGAAAATATTTTTATAATATTTTGGGTAAACATATTATTTTTAAAAATACTAGTAAAAGATTCGTTAAATAATTTTAAAAAAATAATTTTGATTAAAATATTATCAAAATATTGTCAGTATTGTGTAAATATTGCGACAATACTTACAATATTTGCCCAATATTGTAAAAATATTTTGTCTTATCTGGGTGTGCATCCGAAAGTCCACGTAAACTTACTACGCGCCTGGACTGAACCTCACAGTTGTGTACGAAGGGAGTTAAAAGCGTTTAAAGTTTCAAAATTTTGTCCGACTTCTCCTATCGACTCGATCCACCGTGCGACGACGTTACCATACTCTGATTCATATTACTCGACGGAACGGAGGGGGGGATTTCTTTTCCTCTCTCTCTTTTATTTTTTAACCACGATTCCAGAGGAACAGCTCCGGAGCCTCCACTCTCGGGAAATGCAACAAGAGGCCCGGCAACCAATTAAAATTACTACTTCCTAAAGAAGAAGTTCTCTTTTGAACTTTGATAACCACGAAGATAAATTTTATTTTACTCTCTTCCACGGCCTTTCTTCCCTTTCACCTTTCACCTCGCCTTCCCCCTTCCCCCTTGCTCCGGCTCGGATCTTACAACCGATTTCCTCCCCGACGAGACTCAAGTTTTTACAACCCCCCTCCCCCGATTGGACTCACCTGAGATCCCTCTTCATTTCTGCCTCTGTTCAGAACTCCGCAATGAGGAAAAGAAAAAAAAGCGCCCCCTCCCTACTGAGCTGAAAGTTTAGGCCGCGCAGCTCTGAAAAATTACGCGGGAGAAAGCAGTCTTCCTCTTCACTTCTATAAATAACTGAGAGCTGACCGGTAAAAATAGTAAATCGGAAACTGAGAAAAGGATCGAAAAGCGGCCCACTTCGAGGGTCAAGTAAATAAAGGAATAATAAAATAGAGTAATTCCAAATTTTGAATGTTGGTGCAACGAATGAAAGTCTCCACTCTGCGAAGGAAACTCTGTGCAAACAAGGGTTGATAACGATTTGTTCTTGTACGAAGAATTAAAATGGGAGCGCGGAGATTTTAAAACACTACAAACGGAATACGTGGTCTGGCGGTTTCAACGTCGATATGCCAAGCTTGAAGGGATAATTTATGCCCACATTTTTTTAAAGAAATCACAGAGTTGATTGAGTCACGGCCCACGGTGGATCGAGTCAGTCAGAGAGGTCGGACATGAAATTTTTGACCAAAATTGCAAATTTTGATGTTTATTTTGTCACATTTTAAATTTCAAGGGCGCTTCAAGAAGAAAATTTAACGAGGAAGCCAATGGAACCACTTTTAGAACTTCAAATTTTTGTATTAACGGAGTTATAAGCATTTAAAGTTTCCGAATTTTGTCTGACCTCTCCTATTGACTCGATCCAATCGTCGTCTCCCGCACGAAGGAACGTAACTCCAATCCAAGGTTGCCAAATTGACTCCAACAATTAATATATTTTACAAAAATGTAAGTGTGCAATTTTTATCCAAATTTGTCTGATTTTTGCATGATATCTGAAGAAAAATCAGTGAAATTTTCAGTTAGAAATGCCCAAGATTTTTCTGGTTAAAATGCAATTTACGAAGGGAAATTTGGCAACATTCATTTGTAGTTACGTTCCTTCGTCTAGGAAACGACGCAATGTGCGATGTCGCAACTCACAAACCGCCCTGCTAAAAACGACTATACATGGTAAATGGACACCCGCCACCACGCAAACCGCACTGTGTTCGGCGCAATGCGTGAAGTATCCCGGCAGTCTTGTAGGCGCTGTGCGTTTCTCGCCGACCGCTGCTGACCGCACTGTTTTTGACGCAATGCGTGAGGTATTCACGCACTCTTGTAGGCACTATGAGTTTCGAGGCGCCAACCGCTACAACTGACCGCACTGCGTTTGACGCAATGTCTGACCTCTCTTATTGACTCAATCCACTGTGCGGCGATTGAAATTCGCATGTTGAAATTTTTGAAGATTGAAACAACGTGATACTATCTTTTTTCCAATACCTATACAGCATTTTTGTTTGTAACTTTCTTTCTTTTCTCTTGAACCCTTGTTTTTTTTTACGATAGCTCAATGTAAATAGGCAGAACCGTTCAAAACTTAATTAATTTTACTACTACTACTGCTACTACTACACCACCACCACTACTACTACTACTACTACTACTACTACTACTACTACTACTACTACTACTACTACTACTACCACTACCACTACTATCACTACTACCACTACTACTACTACCACCACTACCAGCACTACTACTACTACTAATACTACCACTATTACTACTTACACTTTTACTGCTCCTACAACAAAAACTACTATTACTGCTACTTCTGCTACTATTGCCACTACTACTTGTCTTGGCGGCTCGCACGATTTCGGATCGTCCAGTTTTACGTTTTTCTCACTAGTCCCAATCCCAATGGCAACGCACAATAATCTCAATTTTCCGGCCACCTGATTTTTTCCTTCCTGCTTTTTAATCGATTCGAGCTTTTGTGAACGATGGTTATCTGAGGGCTTGGAATCATAGCGTGCGGCACCTCCATCAGAGAAATGGCCATTGAAAATAGCTTGCCCCTTCAACTACCGACCTCACCCAGTCCCCTCACCTTATGGAGAAACGATAATCTCAGCCCTCTTCTCTTTTCCGGGTTCTCACTCTCCTTTCCGTCTCCACTTAAGAGCCCCGGAGAATTGGTTCTTATTACGAAACCATGGTATTAGTCTGGTTCTGATTAACATCGGAAAATTAAATTAAACGAGGTATCTGCGATTATAATAGCGATAAGCTCAATTATTCTATGCTGCCCAGCCGACGCCTACGTTATGAGTGGAACAAATCATGGGATTTACTAAACGTTAAGGGAAATTATTTAAAAGTTCTTATTTAAAAAATTGTATATGATGAAAACGGAGCACATGGAGAAAGGAAAGCTGGGAGCATATGCCAATGAAACCACTCTTAGAACTTCAAAGTTATGTATGAACGGCGTTATAAGCTTTTAAAGTTTCCAAATTTTGTACGACCTCTCACTGGAAAACGCACATTGAATCTAGAGTCCAGACTCTTAAAAACATCGACAAGAATAAATACTCTTGATTCAATCAGATTCAAGCTTAAATCAAGAACCAAGCCTCTTATTTTGAGCGGATTTCCTTTTGATTTAAGCTTAAACCTGATTGAATCAAGAGTCATATTCTTGTCAATGTTTTCAAGAGTCTGGACTCTAGATCCAATGTTTTTTTTTCCAGTGCTCCCGTTAACTCGATCTGCTGTGCGTCCATGCTTTATAGCGCAAACCTACTTTTGGATGCTTAAAAATTGAAATTTGGAAGCAAATTTTTCACAGAATTTGCGTTATTAATAGTTTTGCTTGAAATTTTCAAAAACTGCACTTATGCGCCTAATCCTCCAAGCCCCTCGGTTTAGTAAAATAAAGTAATTGTTTGAGTCAATTTGGCAACCTTGGAATGTAGTTGCGTTCCTTTGTCGCACCGGAAAAAAACCACATTGGATCTAGAGTCGAGACTCTTGAAAACATTGACAAGAAAAAGGACTCTTGATTCAATCAGATTTAAGCTTACATCAAAAGGAAATCCGCTCTTTAGAGGCTTGGTTCTTGATGTAAGCTCAAATCTGATTGAATCAAGAGTATTTTTTCTTGTCGATATTTTTAAGAGTCTGGACTCTAGATCCAATGTGGTTTTTTTCCGGTGCGAGGGGACGATTTTGAAACGAGGCGACAACACGTCAAGCGAAAGTCGCCGACGTCACCGAGCGCAGTAATGAAATTAAAGGAGGGGGCCGGGCCAACTTTTTAAGTGGCGAAAAGCAATTGATGCAGGAAAACATAAATAAAAGCGGAACAAAATCAACAAAAACCGGATGAGAGGCGGCCTCCAAACGGGGAAGACGGCCCGCTAAACGGCGCACAGTGGATCGAGTCAACGGGAGAGGTCGGACAAAATTTGGAGACTTTAAAAGCTTAAAACTCCATTTATACGTAACTTTGAAGTTCTAAAAGTGGTTTCATTGGTTTCCTCGTGAAATTTTCTTCTAGACACACTCCTTAAAGTTTAGAATGTGACAAAATGGAGATGTTGCATGTGAGGAATTTACGATTTGACAACTGATTCTTATGTAAAAGTTCACGAGAAACACGATGGTCCCACTGATTTTCTCTGAAATCAACTCCCAAGCTCAAAAAAAGCTCTCAAGTTGAGGCCAAAATGGAGGGGATATCCCACGCTATCCTGAGAGTCCACGTCTACATCAAGACAACCTCTCCATGCAAAGGTAGGGAGCAAATACATTAGCAGCGATTTCGTGTTTTCAGTTTTAGAGTCCCCAAATAAAGTGGCAGCCCTGTCAATGTATTTGCTCCCTATCTTTGCATGGAGAGTTTGTCTTGACGTAGAGGTGGACTCTCACGACAGCGTGGGATATCCCCTCCATTTTGGGCTCAACTTGAGAGCTTTTTTTGAGCTTGGGAGTTGATTTCAGAGAAAACCAGTGGCACCATCGTGTTTCTCGCGAACTTTTACATAAGAATAAATAGTCAAAGCGTAAATTTCTCACACATGCAACATCTCCATTGGTTTCTTCGCAAAATTTCCTTCTAGATGCACCCCTTAAAGTTTAGAATGTGATGAAATTAACACAAAAATTTGCAGTTTTAGCCAAAAAATTAATGTCCGACCTCTATAATTGAATGGATCCACTGTGCGGCGAAACGGCTCGATTTAAGTGGCTCCTCGCCGAGTCGCCGAGTAATCGAATTCCCGCGGGAGGAGCCAATCTAAGATGCAAATTTCGTTTGTTATAAATATTAATGTGACTAATTCGCGGTGTATAGCTTCTCACGAAACCCCCGCCCCTCGCTCTCCCATCTGCGGCTCCTTTAATCCGGATCCTGAATTCGTCGCCTCCCTCGCGAAAGGACGTAACTGCATTTCGATGTTGCCGATTCCCCTCGAAAATTGCATACTGACTAGGAGAATCTTGAGCATTCTTTGGAAAAAAAACACATTGGATCTACAGTCTAGACTCTTAAAAACATCGACGAGAAAAATATTCTTGATTCAATCGGATTTTTGCTTAAATCAAGAACCAAGCCTCTTAATTTGAGCGGATTTCCTTTTGATTCAAGCAAAAATCCGATTAAATCAAGAGTATCTTTTCTCGTCGTGGTTTTCAAGAGTATGGACTCTAGGTGCAAGCGACTTTTTTTTCCTGTGTTCCCTACTGAAAACTTTACTGATTTTTCCTCAGATTTCATGCAATAATCAGACAAATTTTGAATAACAATTGCACAATCATTTTAGTTAAATAAATTGATTGTTTGAGTTAATTTGGCAACCTTGGAATGTTGTTACGTTCCTTCGTACGGGAGACAACGAATATGGTAAATATGAGTCCTAAGTTAGAATTCGTCGCTTCCTGAATTTTTACCAGAATAGTCTTGGGCATAGTTAGCTGAGAATTCTCCCGATTTTTCTTCTCACGTAAGGCAAAATTAGAAGAAATTTTGATGAAAATTCCATGCATACATGCCGGTAAAAAATTGACTAGTTTGAGTCGATTTTGCAACCTCGAAATGGAGTTACATTCCTTTCATTTCAATGTTGCCAGATTTCCGCATCGATTGCATTTTTACCAGAAAAATTTTATGAATTTTCAACTGAAAATTTTACTAATTTTTCTCCCAATCGCATGTAAAACTCAGACAAAATTTCGACGAAAATAATTCAGGCTTATCTAATAAAAAATTGAATTGTTTGAGTCGATTTGGCAACCTTGGAATGTATTTACGTTCCTTCGTCCAAAAACCGACGAATTAACGATATCGCCTTGTTGAGTGGGAGGGGCGGTTATATTTCCCCTTGCCTGATCGTGTCCTAGGCATCGAATGTCTTTTTTTCAAAGCGTTAAAACTCACTTTTAAAGTAATTTAATTGCGGAGACAATGAATAGCTTTACATCAAATTATGGCTTCCATTATTTGCCAAGTTGTCCTCAAAGACAAGTGGAGAGTCATAGTTTTTCTATTTTGCGGTGGAAATTATATCGCGTTGTTTCCTGAGTGCGGTGACGCCTTGGAGAGAGTTGTTATCCTCACGATTCCAAGGTTGAAAAACGCCTTCAAATGAACGAGTATACTTCACGCACATCCGTAGTGTTAATATAGTTGCTCGTCTAGAATGTTACCGATCCTGCCATGACACCAAAAGGAGTCGAGATTCGCGATAAGCCGAAATCACGCGCTGAATGTGGCTTGAACATGGAAGTCATCGGCCCGATGTCCGAATTTTGCACACGAAGCTCAGCGACCATTGGATAATGTTGGATTCGTCTAAACTATTCGAGTAAATTTGATGCAAATCTGGATGAAAATAACTCGAATTTGCGAAAATTCAGCCGTTGAGCGATGACTGTTGTTTTCTATATTCAGCTGTCAAATTCAGCGTGTGATTCCGGCAATAGCGTATTTCGTAGGAAAAAAGCAGAGGCATGGCGTGCTTTGCGATATATCGATTGAGCCTATCGAAGTCAACTCACGCTTACAACGCAATAATCGTAGTCTCAAGCTTGCGTACAATATTGATTCCGCACAATAACGAGGCAAGTATTATCAGACTCAATCGAGATCATACCGTGGATTATTGAAATTGAGCGTATTTTCACAGAACGTAATGACCGCGCATTGTTATTATCTTGTTGCAATCGCATCTTTGTTATTGACTCCTTCGCAATGAGAGAGAAAATTGTATCACCCAGCGTATTTTTGCGATCAGATATGATTCACAATGCCAATTTGTGTGAACCTAAACGAAATTCCCTCCGACGAGAGTATTATATCGGTTACGAGAATATTGACTCTGCTTTCATGATCTACATAATTTTGTCCTATTTTTTATAGTACCTCGAGAAGAAAATTCAAACCATTCCCGACCATTCAACATTTAGAAATACCAAGTAACGCCTTGACGGATATTAACCACTAGGGAGCTATGCCCCTGGCGCTACAAAAATCGGTGCGTGTATTCAAAACTCCTTCAATTTCGTAGCTATGCAATTTGATCTCCGAGGAGTTGAAATAGTTGCTCGATGTGAAAGTATGCACACGGCTACGGCTCACAATGGATCGAGTCAATAGGAGAGGTCGGACAAAATGTGGAACTTTAAAAGTTCATAACTCCGATCATACAAAACTTTGAGGTTTTAATGGTGGCTCCATTGGTTTCCTCGTGAAATTTTCTTCTAGATGCAACCTGTTAAATTCTAAAAGTGACGAGTTAAACTTCATAATTTTCAGTCTAACTTAAAAATTTCAGGTCCGACCTCTCTGATTGACTCGATCCACTAGGCAGCGCAACGTGATTAAATGAAACTGCCGGCAATTGAGTCACGAGTAACCGGATTCTCTCATTCTCTCGAAGTGTCTTCACACTTCGAGATTCGAGTCCTCGTTGAGTTGAAATAATCGCTAATAATCAGGAGTGTGGGGAGCTTTGCGAAATATTGATTGATCTGCGGTTCAAACGTATGGAAAAGTATCGGTAAAACGGGTGTTCACCCGAATACCTTAACAATCGATTCTTTATCACACTTTCGAATGAGGAAATATCGAAAATCGGTTATTCACGCCTAGCCACTGCTCATAAGTAGTGATCAGGCAGCGCCCTTAATAAGTTTGACAAACTGGTTTGTAAGGCTATGAGTTATAGCGCGTTCTAAAAACTCCTTCGACTATGGGCCGTAGTAATAGTACCGAATTGTAGCACTTGGCGCGCATGGCGCACGATCCGCCTTTCATTATTACACTTCATCTAGAGTTCAGAATTCACTAATTACTTCACATGACCAGTGTGTAATTTTAAAAAAGACAATTAAAAAAAAAAAAAAAAAACAAGCAGTGAACTCCAACACAATGTGTTGATAAGGCGCGTCATTAACTCACACATATCAACCCCTTTAGTTTTCATTTACAGAGATTTCAAAATAGGCAAGTAGCACAACAAGAGAATTCATACGATCCAACTCTTCGACGACGCGCTTTGACGAGACCGTGTATTGTGAATGTAGAAAGCCATTCGAACGAGTTTAAGTTTTTTGATCTGCCCCCAGCAATATCTTATCAGATTCTTAAAGAAAAGTGCTACGGCATAATTTAAGCGAAGAAAGGAAAAATTCTGTTGAACTCCTGAAAGATACAGTCGATATAAAGGTATTTTTGGGTCTAAAATATCCAAATCACCGGTACCTATTATAAATCCCGATATATTATTGAAAATAAATTGACTCGATATAAATGTAATTGCATTAAATATGTCTTGATTTTGTTATTTTAAACGTATTTCCATGCAAAGAAGTTCAACCATGTCCATGCTTTATTCATTCATGAATTGAAAGTAAGCAATCTACATCCCGAAAATCTACATACCCCATACATAGCCCCAGAATACTTTTAAAGCGCCTTTACTTTCCAGAATCTTGACGGAATCTTTTTTTGGCTTATACAACTCAAGAGACACTGTAGTTAAAAAATACATATAAAGAATTTTCGATTTTGACACAAAAAAAAATGTTCGTTCAGGCACACCATGTATTGTATGGTGTATTGCGCTGGTATTCAATCCTTGCCTTCAGATCAAAATTCTTACAAGGAAGCCCCTTGCAAGAGGCGAATTTTTTGTAATTTCTCCCAATTTTTTCTCCGTTATATAGTTGAATTGCTTGCCAAATTCTGAGGTCAATTATATTTAATTGTAATTTATACATTTCTTTTTTCCCCTTCATTTTATTTTTTGTTTGGAGAAGTTTCGCTGATTTCTTCGGATTTCGAATACTGTAACTTCTCTTCTATTCGGCCGATTTTTATGAATGAGACCTCTTTCAATTCGTCTTTGAACGGAGAGTGAGGAAAAAATTGCTAAGTACTCGCGAAACAATTTTTTCGAAAATTTGATGGATCCCAGCGTGACGGTGAAATGGGTAATCGAGTGAAAGTAATTAGGTCTGACAGTGACGAGGACCGCGAGGGTCGCCTTTTGTTCTTCAGCTGGGAAGCGACGCGGCGAACCGAGCCAGGACCGGGACACTACCTGGGTTTTGTGCCTGTCTGTGCACTGTTTTGGCCTGATAGGGGAGTGAATTTCTGTATGGGCCACGGTTAGCACATGGTCTAATGAGTCTCGAGGCTCATCACAGATTGCACTTACCACTATCCTGCTGGCCCCGGCTATCAGAGCAAGGAGTACCAAATTTTGAAAATCATAACAGGGTTGTGGAGATCTGTCAAAGCAACGTTTTAAACAAAACCTAGAAGTGAAATTCTCATTCAACGAGTGCCGACCTGATCAGCCATCCTCGAATCAGTTCGCTTGCTTCTGCTTATATATGCATATTTTAAATCAGCGCGTCGCATTCTAAGGTTCTTTTAAAAGAAACCAAGTAACGCAGACTCTTGGTATTCATTACACATAAACTAGAAAGCCCCAGAATGAGAAACAACTTTAAATCATAATTATTGACGGATAAATAAACTTTTTACACGCTTTGGAAAATCTCAGAAGTTCGCGGTAGTCACTTTTCGGTAAGGAACTAAGGGACTCGGTTATTGTATCGAGTGGGGGGTCGAAACGATCGCAAAGGCGGTATACTACGTATACGCGCCAAAAAAAAAAAAAAAAAAAAAAAAAAAAAAATACACGATTTACGATTTTCTCCGCCAGAGAGCTCTCCCCGCAAGAAATCGGCCACCACCCGCCCGCCGGGAGAGCCGCGGGCGTGCAGCCAGCGCAGAATGCGCACTGACGCCTACAAACCTAAGGGGATACTTCACGCATTGCGCAATGCTTGAAGTATCCACTTAGGTTTGTAGGGTGTAGGCGTCGGTGCGCGTTTCGAGCTGGCAGCACGCCGCGGCGCGCCGCAGCGTGCCATAATAATCGAAATATATCGTGTTTGTAATTTTGGAATTTATAGGTCAGGGTGTTAAAATGTAGGCAATGCCAGATCCAAAATTACATATTCAAAGGATGAGGGGAAGTGGCAGTATCATTATCTGCCTTACTTATCTCTCATCATAATGAAAATAAAAATCAAGAATTTCAAATTACGGATTTTTAATTTCTCAACCATACTTTAGAACTACTTTCGACTCTAATAGTTCAATGCGTGTTGATCAAGGTGTGCTTCGCTCGGTTCAAATGACGCACATTCTCAGTAAATTTTAGCCGGCACAGATAAAGCCAGTTTTTCAAAGAGGAACTTCATCGTTCGCGGTTTGGCGTGGTAAGTTAATCTATTGGCCGAATATTCGATTATCTAATCTGGCAAAATTCGGGAACGGGCGGTCAAATCATCGCTTCATTGATGATAAAGCGTAATTACATTTCTAAATGAGCTCTGCCATCCGTATTACTCCATGCTTTTCGGGACCTAATCGATAGTAGAGTTACGTGGTTACTGTTTAGAGCAACGAACTCTTGTCACCAGTGGTGGAGCGTAAAAGATCGATTGTCGATATTTCCCCATTTGAATCCATGATAAAGAATCGATTTGTAAGGTGTTCGCTGCGAACACCCCGTTTATCGATCTTTTTCCATAAGTTTAAATGGCAGATCAATCGATACATCGCCAAGCACACTACGCCACTGCTTTTTACGCCTCCTATGAAAGAACATTAGAGACAAGTTGATTTTTTTAGCGTGGCTTGATTCGATCTCTACCGACAAATATTTACGTATGTGCTGACGTGCGAAGGGAAAACGCCGTATGATCATTCGAGAGTTGCCAAATTTCTTTAGATAAGATTTAAATTGTAGAGGAAAGTTATGGATATTTTTCCTTTAAATTTTCCGACACCTTTGGTAAAATTGCGAGCAAAAGTACCTGAAAATTGGAAGAAAAATGTTCGAAAGTTACCAGGAAATTCTTGTTTTATCGAAGGAAATTTTGCAACGTCTGAAGGCACAAACGGCGTTTTTTCTTAGCACGGCATTGTATCACTATACCCTATGTGCTTAATTTATTTTCAATAGCAGATAGGTTTGTAAACGGGATGCCCACGTGATTTCAAAACAAGGTTCGCTCCCTCCGCACATATCCTCCCTCAAGAAACATTTTAAATAATGAGGCTTCTGTCTCATTGTAGTTGACAAAACCGGACAACAGTGAATTTCTACCCTGCGCAGGCTATCCGTCAGGAGCCCCGGCGAGGTCTGCCGTACTAAAGAAGAACGCAGTATGATCATTCGAGAGTTGCCAAATTTCCCTCGATAAAACGTTTATTTTTAAGGAAAATTGTGCAAATTTTTCCTCGAAATTTTCCGAAGTTTTAGATCAAATCACAAACAAAATTATCTGAGAAATTGGTAGACAAATATTCAAAAAATGTTCTGAAAATTAGTGATTTGCCGGGAGAAATTTGACAACGCCTGGAGGCTCATACGGCGATTTTCCTGAGCACGGCGGAGGCAGCCCAAGCCACCTTGTTTTAATGCTCATGAATCACTGATTATGGCGAGTAAAAAGTCAACTCAGAAGGGAGGAAAGTATAAAAATTAATGAACATAGAGATGAGAGCAAAGTTTTAAACGAACCAATGAAAAGTTATGGGTTTTTACGAGTCGCGGCAGGACAGGCCGCAGGAGCCTGATATTAGGTAATCAAGCTCTCTTTACATCTGTGTACCCGCATTCTATGAGAATAAAAATAAATTAAAAAGGATAAAAAACCAACAACTTCCATCCTCACGCGTTCGGGGGGAGGGATATTAAAACGGCGTCGATTGTTAAGATAAAGTCCGTTGGTTGATCTCATTCGGACAATTTTTCTCTGAGCAAATTTGCCGTGTGCATGATGCTTCAGCAGTTCATGCACTGGAAAAAAAACACATTGGATCTAGAGTCCAGACTCTTGAAAACATTGACAAGAAAAAATACTCTTGATTCAATCAGATTGTTGCTTAAATAAAAAGGAAATCCGCTCAAATTAAGAGGCTTGGTTTTTGATTTAAACTTAAATCTGATTGAATCAAGAGTACTTTTTTCTTGTCGATGTTTTTAAAAGTCTGGACTCTAGATCCAATGTGTTTTTTTCCAGTGTGGAACCGAGGGAGAATGAGACAGGTACAGTGTGGCATAAAAGGTAAGAAAGAAATGAAAGATTGGAAATTTCGGTGAAATATTTCATAAAATTTCACCAGCCTGTGACATATTTCATATTTTTCAGGGACTAGAGTATACAATCCGCACTTAAACACACAAAATTAGAAGATAGTCACAGTTTTTATACCTTGCGAAACATGAAAAGGAACCGATATTTTTCATAAATTTCTGAAATCTCATGAGCTATTTCCCGTGAGATTTCAAGATTTTATTTTTCATGAAATTTTGCCGCCCTGGGCAGGTAAACTGCCCTGCTAAGGAAGAACGTCGCGCGAGCATTCTGCTGTTGCCAAATTTCTCCCGACAAAATATTTATTTTGGAGGAAAGTTACGCATGCATATTTTTCATTGAAATTTTCAGATGTTTTTGATGAAACTGTGGACAGAGCTGCCTGAAAAATGGAGGGAAAAAAGTTCAGAATTTCCCCAGTACACTCATTTTATATCGGAGGAAATATGGCAACGTTTGGAGGCTCATACCGCGTTTTTTCTTAGCACGGCAGTATTCAATGTCTTTGTAGTAAATTCGTCGTTCCTCTGCCTAATGACGATTATTGCATGAGCCTCAGAAAGCATGGATTTTTACGTGAAACAGGGCTCACGTGGACATTGATGACGTCCCGTACGTCCGGGGGACCACAATGCGGCGCGGCGCGCTGCCGCAGCTCGAAACGCGCACTGACGCCTACAAACCTAAGTGGATACTTCAAGCATTGCGCAATGCGTGAAGCAGCCCTTTAGGTTTGTAGGCGTCAGTGCGCATTTTGCGCCGGCAGCACACCGCGCACTGTATTGAATATTCGACTTACCCTTTATGATGACGAACTATTTATAATTGATCAAAGCTTGATTGTTAAGAACGCCATTAAGTTTAACAGCAATATTATATGAGTCAGCACACAATTGCAATTTCCTTGATTAAAATCGTGTTATGATACAAAATATCAGATGAAATCTACGGTTCGTTTGTTGTTCGAGTGTCGACCAGGTGTGTTGATTGTTATTCTACATGGGCGTCAATCTCTCAGCGTTTATTTTAAGCGTCGCCGTGGAATCATCGTGCTGAAGCGGTGAGTTGGAACCTTATACAACATCAACTTTCCGCCGTAGTAAGCCGATTATGATTCAGGATTAATTTACGAGTGTAATCGCGTAACCATAATTCCGTAATTTCAATGCTCCTCAACATTAAACCTTCTCCCCGAGCTATTGCCCTCCTCAAAGTTATGGATTTCTGTCCAATTTCCCATTGATGTCGTAGATGCAGAACTGCCGTGCTAAGGAAGAACACCGTATGGGCCTTCAGACGTTGTCGTGTCAAATGTCCTCCGATAAAAACCGAATTTACTAGGAAAATTCTGAATATTATTTTCCGAAATTTTCAGACAATTATGTACGCAATTCGATTTACAATATTTGAAAATTTCGAGGGAAAATATACTTTAATTGCATCATAAAAACATGTTTTATCAAGGGAAATTTAGCAACTCTCGAATGTTCATACGGCGTTCTTCCTTAGCACGACAGAGTAGTCGGTATGAAAACGACCAAAGGCATATCGACGGTGTAAGTCGGCAATCACATAACTCGATTTGCGACGTCGCAGACTTCCTATCATACTTTGTTTTTTAAACGGAAAACTACTCAACAGCAATTTTTCTTCTCTGTGCGAAAAAAACTCTGCAAAAACTTCAAGGAATGATGTCAATTTGTTCTTCTTTAATGGAATAACGTAGAGGCGGAGATTTTCAGACGCCGCAAACGAGTTAAGTGATTGCCGACTTACACCGTCGATATGTGTGCCTATGTATCTAATATCTAATATCTAATTTCTAGAGAAATGAAGATATTAAAAAAAAAAATCTTTATTTCCCCAGGAAAGAGTCCATGGATCGAAGAATAATTCCAGCCGATTGATGTTCTGTGAAAAGCTAGTTCTATCTTACGAACGTAAACAAGTCCGGGTGTGAATAATGCCCATGTATTCCGCTGACAAAAAGCAAACAAAAAGGTTGATTCATTTCTTTTTGTCTAAGGGGCCCTTTTTTGCGATCTCATTTTTCGAGGCACAGAGAATTAATTAAAAAATGTCCAAGCGAGCGCTCTGCAGGCAGTCCTGTCCCTTTGCACACACCGAATTATGACTGCACAGCATTGCCCGCTCGAAATGAAAACAGATCGTTTCTTTTAGAGGCAAGAAACCACGGCGGATGAAAAACCGAGGAAGTCTCGAAAATAATGAATGGAAATTAGGATACCTTGGAGCATTGATGTAGACGAAACATACATAAGAGTCGCTCTCACAGCGCTCTCTGGCGCTCTGCGACGCCTAACCGCCACAAAACTCGGTCCTCCCACAGGTCATCCCATATCCTACAGGCCATGATGTAGATTGATGTAGATTCTTGGGTTGAAAAACGCCTTCAAATGAGGGAGTATACTTCCCGCGCATCCGAAGTGTTTATATAGTTGCTCGTCAAGAAAGTGGCCGATGGCCGCTCTTGCCGTGTCAGTTCTTTCGTTGAAAATTAGGATATTTTGGAGCATTGATATAGACGTTTTTTTCATCGGAAAACTGAGGTCTTTCGGTTTTACGGTTTACGATCTCTCGGGTCTTCGAAACCTAACGCGAAGTTTCTTTTTAGATCCCTATCCATTCCAGAGTAACTACACATATCGTTCTTCCCTCGATGAAGGAACGTAACTATATTCCAAGGTTGGAAAATTGACTCAAACAATTTAATTTTTTGTAAAAAATGTGCTTGCGCGATTATTTCCCAAAATTTGTCGGATTTTTGCATGAGATTAGAAGAAAAATTAGTGAAATTTCCGGTTAGAATAGCCCGAGATTCTCTCGATAGAAATTTAATTTGCGAGGGAAAATTTGGCAACATTGAATGTAGTTACGTTCTTTCGTGAGGGGAACGACGATTATGCATAGTTTTCTGCTTAATCACCGAACTGAGCAGTAAGTCCAAAAAAGAACTTTTCTTAAAAATGAAGTGTTTTTTTTTTTAATATTCTAAAAGCACCAGGTGAGTAGATGACGTGGTGATTTATTGCACATGTTTGGAGTCAAATTCCTGGACAAGCCCGATTTTAAAAAGTTTAAAGAGTCGAATGAATTTCAAACGCGCTAAAATGGCGGGAAAATTAAGGCAGTGAAGCAATTATGCAGTTAAGCAGTGTGGTCAGATCGCTATCTCCTCTCATTTTTCACTGAAAATAACACAAATTGCAATAAGAAATTATTGCTTGTTCACTATACCGATGACGTGAATGAGATTCTTTGATTCTAAAGATATAGTCTTAACTTCCCTATTGTCTTAAAGTCTTAACTTTATTTCCTCATACACGAGGGGTAGAAAGATATGACGAAAGTCGTAGAAACCTATGCTTGCTTCTGATTGGTGCCAAATGACGTCATCCGATTCGGCGCAAAACCGGAGCATTTTAAATTTGCGGAAAAGTTGCGCTCTTTGAACTGCGCATTTTTCGATTCCCGAGTTACTTTCTCGGATTTTTAACGTGTGCATGGTATTCTAGGCGTCATTTATATTGGCAAAAATATACTCGCAAGTCAACATTTGTTCATGAATTAGTGACTTATTATATACCAGCTCATCTAGCATCACACAGTCACAACGCCTTGCAGAGATTTGTCCTCACGATTCCACGGTTGAAAAACGCCTTCAAATGAGCGATTATACTTCCCGCGCATCCGGAGTGCTAATATAGTTGCTCGTCAAGAAAGTGACCGATCCTGCCGTGTCAGTTCCTTCGTTAAAAATTAGGATATTTTGGAGCATTGATTTAGCCGTATTTTTCATTGGGAGACCTAGGGTTTTCGGTAATCAACCAGACTTTAGGTCTTGGATAGACCTTGATTGTTATTTTAAAAAAAGGCACATAAAAGAGTTTTCTATGATTCTAGGATAAAACTAGATTAATTGTTTTTGATCCGTGCAGTTTTGCAGTCAAATTTCTGCCAAGGTTTACTGCAGCATGTTGATGAAGTTAATTATGATTTTCTTTCGACCATCTGAAAGTATTTTAAAAAAATTCCTTCCGAAAATATACGTCAGTTTTCTTTCCGGATGCATATTCCGAGTTTAAACCAATAAGAGCTGGCGTTCCTCAAGGGTCTGTTCTATCGCCCCTACTGTATAGCCTGTTCACAGCAGATATTCCAAAGCCTCAAGGAAACTCNAAAAAAAAAAAAAAAAAAAAAAAAAAAAAAGTTTTCTTTCCAAGCAGAGGACAGAAACTTTAAGGCCATAAAGATTATTTTTTCGTTTTATCGCAATTGTACGTATCGATGGTTTAAGTAAAACAAATTTAATAAAAATAAAAAAAATAAAAAAAATAATAGTAAAAAAAATATTTTCCTCTAATTGCGGCATTGCAAATTTCCGTTCATATTTTATTAGTCAAAAAGAAAACTATCAATAACCTTTTTTGAGCTGAGAATTGTCTATATTTATTGGAAATTTTCGCAGGTTTCAAGGAAATAATTTTATCCATTTTTTCAAGAAAATCAGACTTTGACGGCTATTCTAAAACATTTTGGTAGTTATAAGTATTCTCCGACTTTGACTTTTGGTATATGAATGTTCACGATTGCAAAAAAAGGACTTTCGCCCTCATTCGGCAAGGATGGAAGAAAGATCAGTAATTAATATCACTCGGGACAATTATCACGAAGAATGCCAGGAAAAAGATTTCATCGCAGACTCGAATGGACTATACTCCTCTTTCAACTTTTTTCCAAAAACAATGACAATGCTCTATTTCAAGAACAAAACATTTATTTTAATCTTCATTTGAGTTAGTGGGGCTCCGTCGCGCGGAAAGAAAGTTCCTTGATGATCTTTTTTCACCATCTCCTCCGTCTTAAATAGTGTTTGGATCGTCATGTATAGCTCACCTAAGCCCATAAAAAAAGGAGTTGGTCGCATTTCGGGAATCTTGGATTCCGTCGATGACATAGGTCGTTACGGATGGTTCTTTATCACCGATTTTCTTGGAAGTGATGTCGTTTATGGAAGAAAGTCACTATATAAAGTGTTTGAAATTATAGTTGGCGTTGATCGAAGCGAAAAAAAACGGACTTTATGGTCCGTTTTTCATACTTTGAATTTCAGATTTTACTGGAATATCGACGCCATATTGTACCGACCCACGTCACGGGGTAAACAATCTTCAAGATGCGACCAACTTCCATTTATCTCCATGGTATAAGTCCAAAAAACATAACAAGTTCATACCTCCATGAAGTGAAACAACCAGTGTGTTTTCATGTTCAGCAAAAGCAGCATACAAACCGTTAAGAACGTGAATTTGCATCTTTGCGATACGACTATATGGTGACAGGATTCTTTTTAAACTTTAGATAATTTTGTCTCAAAATTATACAAATGTCATGCAATCACTCCTTTTTTTTAAAGTATTTATCAAGTTATTTGCATATTTAACAAACATATTAAAAATACATACCTATTGAAATGAAGCAGGGCACGAAAGGATATCGTAACCTAGTTCAAAAGATCTTATCTTAATAAAGCCCCGGAACCCCCTGATGGCATCACTTCGGGGGAATTTGGCTCTGTATCGTTTACTTTAATCGCTCTTTATTGGACACTCCTCGTTATGTATTGATGTGATAAGCCCAGTCATTCTCACAAATATGTTCAAATAGTCCTCACAATACGCCCACAAATTGTCAACGGCCATCGAAATAAAAGACAGCAACTCTCCAGCACTGTTGAATGAAGATCCCTCTCCTTCATTTAAGACAACCGAGAGCCTCTCCTCTGCCCTCCTTTTTGAAAGTGAGGAGCCTCAGAGTTTGATAAATGGAATTTAAATGCTCACTCAGTGTTTCTTTCGCAGTCAGTTTGCAAAGGGATCACGGGAACAAGTGACGGATGATGAGGTGGCGCGGTCGTTGGGGGACTCGGTTCAATTATGAGAAAATCAACGAATGTCTCAATTTACACTGCTGTCAGTTTAAGTCATTTCGTTGAATGAGCTGCGCCAAGACGGAAGGCTTTATTGCCCCCAGTGTTCATTCTCCAAAATCACCGATGTCCCAAAACTTTACATGTTAAAATAGGATTCTTTATTTCATCCATTGGGTATAAAATTCGGGTAGAAGGAAAAGCTAAGAAAACTAAAATTACTAGAGGTAAAATTGTTCAAAAGGACTCCATAGTTTGATTATCTAAATCATAACATTTGATCAAAGACTCAAATGTCAAATGGACTGCATTTTGCAATTTGGAACTATAAATTCTGCCTCTTCTGGAAAAACAATCATTTGCATAGGGAAACTAACGGCACATACGTTGTTTTTAAACCAGGCTAGAATTTATAGCTCCAAATTGCAAAATGCAGTCCAAATAACAGTAATACATAACACAATGTAACAGTAACATAATGTCTGACCTCATGGGAGGAGGTGGTCCTATTTTATATCAGCACTTATTTTGGTTTTTTGGTCATCCGGAGGTTTATGTTCTTATTTTACCAGGCTTTGGCTATTTCAAATTGTATTTTGCAAATGGTTTTTCAACTATGCTGCCTTGCTAGGAAAAAACGCCGTATGAACATTCGAAAGTTGCCAAATTTCTCCACCTAAAATATTGATTTTTGAGACAAATAATGAATATCTCTACTTGAAATTTGCCGATACTGTAGACCACACTGCGAAGAAAATTCTCTGGAAAAGTGGACGGAAAATTTTCACAAGTTTTCCTGAAAATTTGCTTTATTACCAAAAGAAATTTGGCAACGCCCGAAGGTTCATACGGCGTTCTGCCTTGGCGCGGCAGTATGTCAGGGTGTCTACCAGTCCGGAAAGTCCGGAGATAGTACTGTATTTCTAAGAGCGGTCCGGAAATACTGAAAAAGTGCGGAAATTCCGTAAGAAGGTCCGGAGTTTTTTCCTTCAGACCACACGTGTTTTTTAAGCCTAGGAAGTACTAATCCGCGTTGATTCTTAGAGTAGCATTTGCCTGTCAGATTGCGATTGTGCAGTCAGTTAATAATCAAGCCACCAATGAACTTTTGTGTCTACGTTTTTTTGTCGCAATCCGAGCGAGACGTTTTTTGAATTTCGTCAAACAGAGGTTCTGAAAAAGTACTTAATTTCTCCGTTGAAGAGGTACTGAATTTCTTAGGAACGTGCTGAAAAAGTTCTGTAAAAGTACTGGTTTTTGGCCAGCCTGTTTTAGTAAACATCCTGTATGTAAAGCATTATCGCTCAATAGACCAATCTTGACCTGGAAACTGGCACCTTATTAAGCGAATTTTCGTGATTGGATTCGGTTACTTATTTGGATACATTCGTTGTTGTTTCACCGATGGAATTTGGGCCAACCAGAATCTGTTATCTATCAACCAAATTCTGAAGAAACCGAGCTAAATCCCGCATTTGACCAATGCAACACGACTTACTCCACGATATAAAATATCATACAAATCATAATACTAATGCACACAAATATGTGCCTTTTTTACTCTTCACTTGATCACCATCACCTCACCGCGGTTGTTGTTGCTCAGTTGTTGTTTTTGTCACACAGAAAACCGCCATTTTGGAAAGGATGAGTCTTTTTCGAGGTTTCTGGTGAAACTCCTATCCACTTTTTGACCTCTTCCGGTGAAGGGACGAGATATTTTGGATTTGGTGCGGACACTGGTTGCTGATGAGCTCAACAGACTGAAGGATTAGGTTGAAAGAAAGTGTTCTTCATCAGGATTTGGTCAAAAAAGTCAAATAAATTCATTCGCAAAAATGTGTCTATTGGCAGCATGGAGCAGAAGCGAAACATTGTGAGTTCACGCTACGCGCCATCGCGCCTTCAATTTTGCAGACGCAACACGGACATCCATCAAGCACGAATAGTTGTATCTCTGCGCCGTCATTAACGCTCTTCTAACACTGATCCTTTCCTCAGTGAGGCCCATTTACTATCGGATCTGTGAAGGATCTTGAGATCTTATCTTTCAGGAGGAAATTTTCTGTAACTTTTTTTCGAAAGCATGCATACGACATGTTTTTCTATAACCTGAGAATTTTTAGCTTGGAACTTCAGGACGCACAAATCCTTTAATTTTTGAGCTCTTAAGGTCAAATTTGCGCCTAAAATGTCATTCTTTCATGCATTGTGTATTTATAAAAGTAAGGAAAATTTTTCCACGGAATATAAGGTCCCTTTCCACAGATCCCGTCACATTTAGACAGCGTTAATTAGAAAGGAACCGAGCTATTCTATCAGCATTGCCGAATTTAATTGAACAATTAATTTTTTTTATTTGGAGACGGTTGTGCCAATTTGTGTACAAATTTCAGTGAATTTTCTGCTTAGTACAAGATATATTCTTCAAAGTTTTCGAAGGAGCCCACCTAAACGTTCTTTTGTAAAAAATTAAATTCCTCAGTTAAATCTGACAATAGCTCATGTGGCTTGATTCCCTTTTGCTTTCCGCGGTCCAGTTCTCAGGAGGCTGTTTAGACTAATGTTTCTTATGTAAAATTTCGCGAGAAACACGATGGTGCCACTGGTTTTTTCTGAAAGTAACTCCCAAGCTCAAAAAAAGCTCTCAACTTGAGGCCAAAATGGAGGGGATATCCCACGCTATCCTGAGAGTCTACCTCTACATCAAGACAAACTCTCCATGCAAAGATGGGGAGCAAATACATTAGCAGGGTTGCCGTGTTTTCAGTTTTAGAGTCCCCAAATAAAGTGGCAGCCCTGTCAATGTATTTGCTCTCTATCTTTGCATGAAGAGTTTGTCTTGATGTAGAGGTGGACTCTCAGGATAGCGTGGGATATCCCCTCCATTTTGGCCTCGACTTGAGAGCTGTTTTTGAGCTTGGGAGTTGATTTCAGAGAAAACCAGTGGCACCATCGTGTTTCTCGCGAACTTTTACATAAGAATCAACAGTCAAATCGCGAATTCCTCACACACGCAACATCTCCATTACGAATGGAATCCTCTGTAAAATTGGAAGGGATACAAATCTCAAATTTTCCTGTATGTTCTTGAGTTATCGGGGGAAATTTGGCAAAGCCTGATGGCTCATACTGCGTTTTTCCTCAGCCCGGGAGTGTTCCTCTCTTCGAATCGCGAATCCACGGAGAAGACGCGCCAACGACCCGGCAATATCGTAGCGAACGGGCGAAGTTATAGAACCGTCGAACGGAATTAAGTTATCGAGATGTCATCCTTCCATTTGTTTTTCACGCTCCACCGATTTCTTTCTCGACTCCTCTACTCGACTCCTCTACTCGACTCTTCTCTCTCTCTCACCTATCCCGGCTCCCTTTTTTCACTGTACCCTTTAAAACTCTAATTTCTTCGCTCGTGCTCCCTAACCCCCCCCCCCATCTCCTCCACGCCAATCCCTCGGAGCGGTGCGTTGCGGGTTGCGGTGGCGGCGGTGAAGGGGTATCGAGGAGTTTTGACACTCTGTCAGAAAGTATCGTCGACGGAAACTAGCTTTGGGAGTTTCGGCCCGCAGCTTACTATCAGCGTTCCCGAAAGAGGCAGCTCACTTTCGCTCCCGCACCGTTGCCAGTTTTAGTACAGACAATCCTGATTTTCTCAAATTTTGCCTTTGTAAACTGATCTTCATTGTTCTTGTCCGTCCTCATAGGTGCCTTGTTTTGTATCTTATATTTTGGGGACTTGGAGGACGAGGCGCATAAGTGCAGTTCTTGAAAAAATTGAGAACTTAATGATTTCAAGTAAAACTAGTCTTAATGCATAATCTGTTTTTCGGATGTGAAAACCGAAGCACTTCAGAAGTAAGAACTGAAGTTTCATGTGTGATCCAAACCTCAGCAGCTGGACCTAAAGTGTTCAGTTGCTCAATCCGAAAACTTCAGAGATCCATATGACCTAAACTTCGGGTCCCACGCGCGAAGTTTTTTTCTCCGTGTATACACGAAGAAAAAAATTTCGTGCGTGGGACCCGAAGTTGACGTCATACGGATCTCTGAAGTTTTCGGATGACGTATCCTAAAACTTGAGGTCCAGCTGCCGAAGTTCGGGTCAGACATCTGAAATACTTCGATATATACCGATGGGTTCGGGTCAGACATCTGAAGTACTCCGGTACATACCGAAGTGCCTCGATGTCTGACCCGAACTTCGGCAGTTGGACCTTAAGTTCTCTGATGCGTGATCAGAAAACTTCAGAGATCCATATGACCTCAACTTAGGGTCCCACGCACGAAGCTTTTTCCTCCGTGTATATAGCCCTTACCTTTTTTACAGTGTGGATAAAGACAAAAATTCGGAGGCATTGATCTCCATTTTGAAGTACAAATAAAAAATCCCAGAAAGCGTGTGAACTTAGTGTCTTTTAAAGGCTAAAAACGCACACTGGAAAAAATAAAAAAAAACATATTGGATCCAGAGTCCAGACTCTTAAAAACATCGACAAGAAAAAGTACTCTTGATTCAATCATAATCTAGCTTAAATCAAGATCCAAGCCTCTTAATTTAAGCGGATTTCGTTTTGATTCAAGCAAAACTCTGATTGAATCAAGAGTATTTTTTCTTGTCAATGTTTTCATGAGTCTGGACTCTAGATCCAATGTGTTTTTTTTCCAGTGCATAAAATGTTTAAATTTGGACTTACGCCCTTCCAGCAGGACCGATTCAATTTAAGGACACCCGAACTCCGAACTATCGCGAAACGGAACGAATCCCCACCGCTTACTCATGCCATCAGTTTCAATATTTTCCCACGGGGTGCTATCGACCACACTTGAAAGATAATGGTCAGTGCGGTTGCCAAATAGGGCTCGAATTCAATCGAACCCCCCGAGTCGAAACCGAATTCATACAATCCGATGAAAACTCAGACGCGGAATATAAATCGAAATTCGATAGACTCGAGATTTCCCATACGAGACCTCCGGGGTGTGTCAAATCGATCCAGGTTGCCAGAGAGGTAATTTTTCCACACAGTCGGGCGCCGATGTAGTGTAGTCACAAATTGCAAGCTCGTATCGCGGAAGCACATTAGTTTTATCACCGAGCACAATGCGTTCCAACACTTTCGTTCCCTTCCACCACTGCACAATGTTGCCGAAGTTATGTCATAAATGAAATGGAGATGTTGCATGTGTGAGGAATTTGCGATTTGACTCTTGATTCTTGCGTAAAAGTTCGCGAGAAACACGATGGTGCCACTGGTTTTTTCTAAAATCAATTTCCAAGCTCAAAAAAAGCTCTCAATTTGAGGCCAAAATGGAGGGGATACCATACGTTATCCTGAGAGTCTACCTCTACACCAAGACAAACTTTCCATGCAAAGATAGGGAGCAAATACATTGACAGGGCTGCCACTTTATTTGGGGGACTCTAAAACTGAAAACACGGCAACCCTGCTAATGTATTTGCTCCCTATCTTTGCATGGAGAGTTTGTCTTGATGTAGAGGTGGATTCTCAGGATAGCGTGGAATATCCCCTCCATTTTGGCCTCAACTTGAGAGCTTGCTTTCAGCTTGGGAGTTGATTTCAGAGAAAACCAGTGGCACCATCGTGTTTCTCGCAAACTTCTACATAAGAATCTACAGTCAAATCGCAAATTCCTCACACATGCAATATCTCATTTGACCCTCCTTCCGGCCCCAGAAACACGTGTATTGAAGTAGCATAAACACTAACCTGACTAACCGATCGACTTATGGCTCATCGACCACTCTTGGTCAGGGCTAAATTAAAAATTTCAGGTAACTTTTTTCAAGATGCTTCATTTTTCCAATAGCTTCATGTGCTTTTAACTCGAGATCAGTGCGTTTGATAAAACTTAATCAAATTTCTAAACGCATACTAATTTATTGAATGATTTTTTGTTTCAGAAAGGACAGCTGCTCTTCATAGAGGGAATTAATGAATTGAGGTAAGTTATCGTTAAATACTCCGGGCAACATAATGCTCTGTTTTTATGTAGATGCTTAACAAAAACTCGGTTAGTAATTGTTTCGAGGCACTTAATAGACCAAAAGGACGGGGCGTTGTTGGATACTATGCAGGCTGAAATTGACTTACGAACATTGTTCCAAATCCGATTTTGAAGCGGAATGCTCACACTTATTTCACGGAGCATAGACATATTAGACTTCGAAGCAAACTCCTATTACTGAGATGCAAATGAATCAGTGAAAACGGAAACGCACCAACTCGATTTGTCAATGCTCAATTTTCATTAAAAACACTCAATTTTCGTAAACTTTATTGATGTTAGCGAATCTGTTCCAACTTGGACCTTTAAAATGTCCTTAAGTACTTGCCTTTTGGCACCAAATATGTTTTTTTTAGACTAACTTCTTCAACAACCGTGCAGTTTCGCGTGTGTGTCTTTATTATTTTCATTTTTTCGAGTTGGCGTTTTTCTGTTCTCGGTAATACAATAATGTGTAGAAGAGGAGGGAAAATTCGACTCCTAATATGGGAATATGTTTTCTTTCTCATTTCGTTGTGATCAGGAAGAAACTCCCATAAAAATATTCGAATGTTGCTAAAAGTATGTCCCGAGATAATGTACCAACTTTTTTTAAAGGAAAGCCACGGGTATTTTCACATGAAATAGAGAATTTGCAGGCGTCTAAAATTTGATGAATTTCGTGTCTGAGTGGAAAATACTGAGTGAACTGAACACGAGGATACCCTTGGTTCATGAATTGAACACTTTTCGGAGAAGATATGACGAAATGATCTAATCTCCTAGGACCTCCTCCGGACTGGGGGGTATCCCATAACCCTCCGATTCCCCGTGGTAGGGGGGCCAGGACCCCCCCCCTAGCAAATTGACTTAGGTACGCCTATGTCCGCAGTTAAATTTCAAAATTCCTGAACCAATGTTGCTTTTGCTTAGTTAACTCATATAAACTTGGCAGCACTTCATGACGCAAATGAGTCTTCAAATAAAATTCAAGATTCAAGCTTGGAAGGATTTAAAAATCTTTTTGATTTTTAAGCACCACCGCCCCCCTACGAATCCGAGGGTTACTCAATACGCATCTCAGCTGGCGGGAAGGTGTCAAGACCAACGTTGTCACATTTCATCGAAAAACCCGCACATCGTAACACTCCACTGTAAAAGACCGCAAGATGCGGAACGGCCCGACATCGCCCCCAATTCTTACTCTGCCATGCTAAGGAAGAACGCCGTATGAGCCTTCAGACGTTGCCACATTACTCTCAATTTTACAAAGAAAATTTCAGATGAAGTACCCAGAGGGCGAGCACGGACATGTCGGTAATTTTGAGGTTAGGTTATGGAGGTTTTAGGTCCCGAAAAGGCAGCCAAACTATATCCAGAGCGATTCATCATTAAAATTGTTTTGCCTAAATTCACTCGTTTTTGCGAAAGAACGCTCATTTATGAACATTCCTAACCATCTTGGTTTGATATTGGAATCCAAAGATAATGGCGGTAACATTTTTTGTGTTAGAAGGTTGGCTGCCCTTTTGGACCTTCAGAGCTCTATATTTTGACATGTCGGCACTCTATAATTTCGGATGTTTATCTTCTTTCTCAGAAAATTTTCTTCGCAATTCACTCTAGAATATTTAAAAATGTCAAGGAAAAATAAACATAACTTTCCCTAAAAATGCATTTTTCGACATGTTTTTGCTCTCCTTGCACAGGTACTCTAATTTTGGACACTTTTTTTCAAATTTTTCAGAAAAATGTGTTCGGGATTCAACCTAAAATATTAGAAAATGTCAAGGAAAAACATTCATAACTTTCCCCAAAAATGCATTTTTTGACACTCTCTTGCTCTCCTTGTACAGGTACTCTAATTTTGAACACTTTTTTTCAAGTTTCTCAGAAAATTGTGTTCGGGATTCACTCTAAAATATTTGAAAATATCAAACAAAAACATGCAAAACTTTCCCCGAAAATGCATTTTATATCCGGGGAAATGCGGCAACTCTCGGATGTCGATACGGCGTTCTGCCTTAGCGCGGGAGTACTGCACAATACCGACAAATTAATAAAAGCTCTCGCGGAGCTCGGTATATAACTTGATAAAAGCTTGAATGAAAGCTTGATAAAGCTCTTTCGAGTTGGATTGCTTAATTCGATTTCGCTCAGGCAGCAAGTCTCTTCAAGTCCGAATTTTACTATTGCTTTGACGTTGGCAAGCTGCGCGATCCTACCCCCCTCCCCCCCCCGTTCCCCCTCCCCCTCCCCCTCCTTCGGGGCGTCCCTTCTCATTCTTCCCGCCCGGGCGGATCCCTGACGGGTATGCCTCCCGCACGAGGAGCTCTTATTCCTCCGAATTAAATTTTTCTCTCGAAAATATGGCTTAAAGAAAGATGCTTTTTCTTACTCCCTCGGAGAGGCGGATTCCTTGACGGGTCTCGGAGCTACACTCGTATTTTAAGTGCGCCGTCGGATGAGAGTATTGTGCTCGCCGCCGAGGAATCCTCTCGTATCGCTTCTTTCAATCTGACCGGGATGCTCTCTCGCATGCCTCTCTCGATGGTCCACACACACACCCTCCCTCACACCTTCACCTTCACTTACACTTACACTGCTGCACTGGGGAAAAAAAAACACATTGGATCTAGAGTCCGGACTCTTGAAAACATTGACAAGAAAAAGGACTCTTGATTCAATCAGATTTAAGCTTAAATCAAAAGGAAATCCGCTCAAATTAAGAGGCTTGGTTCTTGATTTAAGCTTAAATCTGATTGAATCAAGAGTATTTTTTCTTGTCGATGTTTTTAAGAGTCTGGACTCTAGATCCAATGTGCTTTTATTTCCGGTGCTTGCTTAGTAAGAACGCCGGATGAACATTTAAGAGTTGCTGAATTTTCCCGGATAAGACATGTATTTTGTAAGAAAATCATGCGTAATTTCCTTGAAATCTTCAGGCAGTTTAGATTGAATTGCGAATCGAATTGTCTGAAAAAAATTGAAAAAAAAAATATGTTCTCAATTTTCCCAGTAAAGTCGTGAAAGCCGCCCTCATTTCGTGAATACTCAATTTTACGTGCATGGAAGTCGAAATGGTTGTATCACGCATTACGCAAGCGCCTGCGAAACCGTCGGAATACTTCAAGCATCGCGCCGTCTCCCCGATCTCCAGTCTCGCTCTCGGCTTCAAGTTCCGAGATGCGAGGGCTGTTACTGCCGTGCTAAGGAAGAGCGCCGTGCGAACATTCGAGAGTTGCCAAATTTCCCATGATAAAACATGTATTTTTGACAACATTCATGCATATTATTCCTGGAAATTTTCAGATGTTTTAGATTCAACTGCGTACAGAATTTTTTTGAAAATTTTGGAATAAAATATTTGCAATTTTCCCAGTAATTTCGGTTTTTATCGGAGCAAACTTGGCAACGTCTGAAAGTTCATACGGCGTTCTTCCTTAGCACGGCAGTACACTGACTTGCAATGGGAAAACTCAAATTTCAGTGAATTCTCTGCATACTACGAAGCAAATTCCTTGAAATTCTCAGAAAAATGCGCACAATCGTTCTCTTGTAAAACCTTAAATTGCTCAGATAAATTTGGCGACAGCTGATGTGGCTCGGTTCATTTCTGTTAAACGCGGTCCAAATAGCATTTTAATAACAAAAAAAGAAAACTAAAAAAAAAAATGTTCAATGAATACCGCGAGATCAAGGGCGCGACATGAAACTTTTGATTCCTGTTTATTTCCGTTATTCTAGGAAAGCACAAAGGTATTGTTAAGAAAAAGACCCCACGGGTATTCAGCTCCTCAACTACATTGCGAGTCAAGTTTGATAAAAGTCAACATAGTTTCTACCCGAAGTGGAATTTCGCGGAAGTCTTTTCACGGCGAGATTAGGAGTGCAACCAGTAGCGTGGCGTGCTTAGCGATGTGTCGATTGATCTGTCAATTAAACCTATGGGAAAGGATCGATTAACAGGGTGTTTGCAGCGAGCATCTTCATAATCGATTCTTAACCACGGATTTAAATGGGGAAATATCGATAGTTGATCATTCGCGCCATGCCATTGAGTGCAACATGAAACTTTTCGCTCTCTATGTTATATATTTCCGTTATTTCCAGGAAAAGAGATATTTTGATCAAGGACTCGGAGAATTAAGATCTTTACCGACACCGCGAGTAAAATATTTATACTAATAAAATTTGCGAATGTTTGTCTTTTAAATTTTTACGCTCACTGTATCTAATTGTGGAAAATATTTTCTAAAAGTTCCCAGGGAAAAAAAATAAAAATTCACAAGTTTTTCAATTATAGTAATATCTAACGTTACCCTGTAAATTCAATGCAATTCGTTTAGTTTTAGTTTTAAAAAATGTAGATAGATACAAGGAAGTACTTGTAGTGGTTTCCTTGTATGTAAATATGGGGAAAAAAGTTTTCAAAAAATTTGGATTTTATTAGAAGAAATTTGGCAATTTTCGAAGGTTCATTCGGACTTTCACCTTAAAATTGAAAAATTTGCATTGCCCCAGCGATGATTCCAGGTCCTATAGTCACATCATAGGAATTTTTACAACGTCCGAGAGCTCATATGGACGAATCAAAAGGGACTGCAATCGTTTTGACATGCGCCATAGTTCCTTTTGATTAAGTCATTTTCACATAGTTCCACTCATCTAAAATACATCCATGTAGCCCTAGAACGACAAGTTAGACAAATTTTAAGGAGGAAGCATGAAGAGATTTTAAAAAAGAACAGATCTATTTTACAGTTTTAAGGAAAACTGAGTTGAAAAGTGAAGTGAAAAGCGTTTCGTGGTGCGTCCTTCCAATTTCGTGTGTGAGGCCCCATTAGACATATTTCAACATATAGTCACCTCCCGGCCAAAGTATCACAAGCGCCATGCGACGTTTAAAAAGGTCCACAGCCATTTTATTATTTTACAGAGAAATTGTTCAACGAGGCTTTCCGAAAATTTCACCGAATTTTTTTTTTTTTTGCTGCCGATAAAATTCGGTGAAATTTTCAAACTGATTCAACCAACAATTTCTCTGTGAAAAAAGGAAATGGCGGCGGAAATTTTGAAACGTCGCATGGAGCTTGAGATACTTAGGCCGGAAGGTGACAATATGTTACCAATTCTTTTACTTTTGCACGGCGTGGGTCATTTTTCAAAAATCTCAATGTGGATATGATTAATTTGCTTAACGCCATCTGATTCTGCTGAGCCGAAAGAAGGAGATGCGGCTAAACTTTCTTAAGGTTGCTACTGTCTTGTCGGCGCAGGCTGTTTCCCTACGTGTGAGGACTAAAAAAAGAGGAAAACAGCAGGTTTACTTCACAGCATGGCTATCAATAGTATACTGAAAGAGATGAAGAGCGTAGAAAGTTCTATTGATCGAAGTTGCAGAAATAGAGTGTAGAAATTGAGGATTTGGGCGCCTTCAATTCGAGTGATACTTCCAGCATATCCGGGAAGTTTGTTTAGTTGCGTGACCTAACTTAACCCGCATGTATTCTTATGGATCTCAGGACTCATATTAGAAAGGACATAGTCCCTTTTGATTTAAGATCGTCCGTTTCCTTCGCGAAGAAGTGGTGTCTCACTCGGAATTCAGGAAAACGACACGCATTCCATGCTAGAGCTTGCTTCCCTCGTGTCACAGTAAATCGAGTCAGTGGGAAAGGTCGGAAAGGACATATTTAACTAAAACTGCAAATTTTGATGTTTATTTTGTCAAAATCAAAATTTTAGGGGGTGCCTCTTGAAAAAAAGTTTACGAAAAAACCAGTGAGGCCACTTTTAATACCCCACCATTATGAATAAATACAGTGATGAGCTTTGAAAGTTTCCACATTTTGTCCAACTTCTCCTATTTACTCGTTTTAGTGTGCGTCCCGGTCCGTTAGAGAGGTGATCGGACCGCGCCGCGCAGAGGTGAGGAAGTGGGGGAGGGTGGTCGAGTTTTGAAGGGCGGAGGGGAAGATGAACTAAAAATAGCGGCGGTAAAAATACCCCCCCCCCCCCTATTTCCCGCGCTTCGACGTCGAAGTTCTAAACTCCACGAGCGCCATCGCTCAACCACTCACCGTACACGCAGGGATGGACCCAAAAAGGGGGTTCCCTCCGGTAAACTACCCTGGAAGAGTTTGAGGGACCGTCGCGGCCTCTAAATGTTGATCAATAAGCACCAAAATTAAGTACTATGATACATGGATTGCATTTTGGAAAAAGGAACCAAGAGCTTTGCTATGTTGCTAAGATTGTGTAACATATTTTGTCGGGGAGGAAAAACCTGATCATCTTGTAATCAGTTTCTACTTCACACCTCAAAAACTGTAAATTTAAGACAACAATTACCATGTAAATTTCATACCTATTTTGCATGATCTCCGTGCTTTTATTGCAAAAGGATGAAGTTGCACAATCTTAACAACATTGCAATGCTCTTGGTTCCTTCTTGCAAAATGCGATCCACATGTCGATGGCCAAAGTGCAAAACCGCGTATCTTCATAGTGGTGTTGCCAATTTTCCGCTCCTTTTTATTTTTTCGAAAAAAAACGAGCCAACTTTATCACTCGAGATTTACAGAGAATATTCTGCTGACAGAGCAGAAAAATTAAGGGGGTTTTCAATAAACTACGTCGACTATTTTTCTTGAGGAGAAAATAAAGTATGACGGGAAGCCTGCAACGTCGCAAACGGAGATACGTGGTTCCAGTGGCGTGGCGTGCTTTGCGATATATCGATTGATCTGTCATTTAAACCTATGGAAAAGAATCGATTAACAGGGTATCCGCAGCGAACACCTTAGTAATCGATTCTTTACCACGGTTTCAAATGGGGGAAGATCGATAATCGATCATTTACGCCACGCCACTGCGTGGTTCCACACTTAGGTCTTCGCTGTTTTTTCATCCAACTTTCATATAGAACATGATAGAGCACAGAATACTAAAAGTAACTTTCAACCAAGATATTAACGTTTATGGATGCATAAATGCAAAACATTATTTCGGTCATGAGCTAATTTTCTTAATTTTTGTTGCCCGAATCATGCTCTGCGTGAAATTTTGAAGAGGAGCCAATGTATCAGAATGGTTAAATTCGCACCGTGTGAAGTGGTCCATTCCAAAATCGTTCGACGAAGTTGCTATAGTTTGAAACGGTATGGCGGGCACCCTGTTAATTTTGAAATTCGTCTGTTCAATCAATTAAAACAAAGCAGCATCCTAATACCGCACGCTGTACTGATGATTACGAGACAGTATCTAGGCTGTACCCGAACTGGCGAGGCGTGATTGATCGACTTTCGATATTTCCCCATTCGAAGCTACGGTAAAGAATCGATTATTAGGGTGCTCGTTGCGAACAACCTGTTTATCGATCCTTTTCCATAGTTTCAAGCGGCAGATCAATCGATTTATCGCAAAGCACGCCACGCCATTGGTACCCAGCAAAATTGGGCAACTATTCCGGGGAGCAGAAAGCGTAATTATTAGTTTGCTGGTGGAATTTTTCAAAGAACTCACTCGTTCACAAATCACAAATCACAAATCGTCGCTCCTCTGACCTAGGGGCGTATCTCAATTTTCGCATGGGCCTCACAAAGCATGAGTTCATATGTAATACAGGGCTCAAGTGGAAATCGAGGTACACCCTTACGTCAGGGAGAAGAAAAAATGACCGGCAGAGGCGGATCCAGCAAATTGGCAACATTGTATTTCTCCATTTAAACCTATGTTAAATAATCGATTCTTGTCGGAGCACCTAGCGTTTCCAAGAATCGGTACATTTCCGTAGGGTTAAATGGAGGAAAAACAATGATGCCAATTTGCTGTATTCTCTAATGATGACCGGAAGCTTCATTTCGAAATAGGACTCTACTTAGGGGAATGTCTCATAATTTTTTCGAGAGGCAAAAGACATAGTCATCTTCCGATATGTGGAATTCTCCATGAGAATCGGTGTAAAGAACCTCAAGACGTCATTTCCCTCAAAAAAGAAACGTATAACTCCATTTCAGGGTTGCTAAATTTCCCCTAAAATTGCATATTAAACAAGAGAACCTGGGCATTTCTGACTGAAATTGTCCCCGATTTTTCCTCTGATTTCATGCAACAGTCAGAAAAGTTCAGGATACAAGTTGCCCAGGTACATTTTTATGAAATTAAAAATTCGATTAAGTCAGTGCGGCAACCTTGGAATGGAGTTATGATCCTTCGTCTGGGAGATGACGAAGTTTACGTTCTAAGTAAAAATAAAACATTTTACCGTGATATTCAAGTGATCACCACAGACACGAAAAGCTATTCGATGATCATCACGACAGTATTGCTGGATTGTAAATGTGGTCCGCTCTTTTTCTTAATCTGGAATCTCCTAGAATTACGAATCAGTATATGTGAGTTTTTAAATAAAAAACCTGCACTATAGTCCAGCAACACTGTCGTGATGAGCATCAATGATCATTTGAACATCATGCCGATGTTTATTTGCTTTTGGTGCCCTCAGAACTACAGCTCACACTTGGGAAATCTTCAAAGAGACCAACTACTTTCAACTCGTTTTTTATGGATTTATGCAGCTCTCTTTGCAATAAGTTAGAGAGACCGTAAAACGAAAGCAGTGGCATAGCGGGGCATTCTGATGCTTAGTTACATACATACGGGAGAGTATTGCCATCTCTGTTCCGCTCTCTGATTGGTTCATCAGTTTTAGGCTTCATGGGGCCCCAAAGTTGGCCCAAACAAACTTTCTCATAACTTAAACTCGCATGAGATCTGATATTTATTTTTTTAAAGTTATTTGAGGTTTTTAATCCATTTAAGGATTCTGCAACCTTAAATGGACCGCGTTTAACAGAAGAGAACCAAGTCACATCAGCTATCGCCAAATTTTACTGGACAATTTAATTTTTACGGGACAACTATTTTGCGGATTTCTTTGAAAATATTCAGGAATTTGCTTTATACTATGGAGAAAACTCGCTGAAATTTGCATGAAGATCCGCCCAACCGTTTTCATGTAAAAAATTAAATAGCCCAATTAAATTCGACAACAGCTGCTGATGTGGCTTGGTTCCTTTCTGTTTAACGCGGTCCGAATGATCATTGGGTTAGGGTTAGTGCACATCCATGCTCCAGGCATTTCAAATTTTCAAGGATTAAGGCCGAGTGGAGTTTATGCAATACAAGTTTTTCGGGCGAGTTCTCCATCTAGGCAGATTTTCTTTAGATTCAAGCAAAAATCTGATTAAATATCAAGAGTATTTTCTATTGTCAATTTTTTTAAGAGTCTGGACTCTGGATCTAAGAAACTTGTTTTCCATCCGGCCCTATCCATTCACTGGAAAAAACACATTGGATTTAGTGCCCAGACTCTTGAAAACATCGACAAGAAAAAGGACTCTTATTTCAACCAGATTTAGGCTTAAATCAAAGGGAAATCCGCTCTAATTAAGAGGCTTGGTTCTTGATTTAAGCAAAAATCCGATTGAATCAAGAGTATATTTTCTTGTCGATGTTTTTAAGAGTCTGGACTCTAGATCCGATGTGTTTTTTTTTCCCCAGTGTTCGCTCCCCCTTTATCACAAGGAGGGGGGGGGTGTCCCGTCGACCACGGAGCGGACGAAGAGATACGGCAACGGGGAGCTGAGAGGACGGAAGGACAAGACAAGGGAGCAGTGTATTTAAGTTCGTCGCTCCTCTGGCGTAAGGGCGTATCCGTATCCTCACATGAGCCCTGAAAACCATAGCGTTAGACGGAGACCAAGGCTCACGTGGAAATCGAGATACGTGCTTACGCGACGAGTCGAGCAGACGGGGAACAGGGATGCGGGGTGGGGAGGGGGTTGCCTCAGTGGGTCAGTGGCTGACCCAGTGCGCCCCTGACCGGGCGGCGGGCGGGCGGGAGGGCGCGAAGGGGGATTAGGAGGGATGAGGCAAGCCACACCCTACCAGGCTCGAATGCTATTGATCGGCCGCGCAACGCGATTTTCGTTCACTGTTCAGCATACTCGCAACCCCGCCCCCGCGCCGCACAGTGGACCGAGTCAATAGGAGAGGTCGGACAAAATTTGGAAACTTTGAACCCCTTTAACTCCGTTTATATAAAACTTTGGGGTTCAAAAAGTGGTTCCATTGGTATTCTCGTGAAATTTTCTCCTAGAAACACCTCTTAAAACTTAAAATGTGACGAAATGAACATCAAAATTTGCTATTTTAGTAAAAAATTCCATGTCCGACCTCTCTGAGTGACTCGATCCAGTGTGCGCCGCACAGTGCCCCCGTGCTAAGGAAAAACGTCGTATGAACCTTTAGGCGTTGTCAAATCTCTGTTAGGAAATCACGGATTCTCGAGAAAATTTTTATGCATTTTTCTTTAAATTTTTCGGATAGTTTTGTTTGCAATTTCACCTAAAGTTCCTGAAAATTTCAAGGAAAAATAAGCCTAGCTTTCCTCAAAATGAACATTTTATCGAGGGAAATTTGACAACTTTCGAATGTTCATGCGGTGTTTTTCCGTAGCACGATAGAATAAGGAATTTGCACACAAAAAATTTATTGCTCTGAGAGTGTTTAATGAGCTGAGTTTGCAGTATTTTTCATAATTTCTTTATCATGCGGAAAATTTGAGGAAAATAGATTTAAAAGTGAGATAATGAGCCACCTTATGACGTCATCTGGCGGCATTTTTCATTTAAACACGTGTATTTTAGCAGATTAGGTTATTTTGTCATATTTGCTTCAATAATTGTCCGATTTAGAAACCAAGGATATCCTCGTACTCAGTTTTCCTAGTAGTATCATTTTAAAGACGAAATTTTCAAAATTTCAGACACCTGCAAATGCTCTATTAGAGAGGTAGGACATGAAATTTCCGACTAAAACTGCAAATCTTAATGTTTGATTCGTCACATTTTAAACTCAATGGGTACTTTTAGAAGAAAATTTCACTAAGAAACCACTTTTAAAGCTTCAAAATGTTGTAACGGAATTATAAACGTTTTAAATTTCCAAAGTTTGTCCGACTTCTCCTATGGACTCGATTCACTGTGCGCCACGCCGCGCCGCGCCGCGACACCCTGCAGCCCGCAAAACAACCGGCTCCGAACCCCCGCAGCAGGTAGCAACGTCTCGCTCAACTCTT
Organism: Bemisia tabaci; assembly: GCF_001854935.1. Lineage (NCBI taxonomy): Eukaryota > Metazoa > Arthropoda > Insecta > Hemiptera > Aleyrodidae > Bemisia > Bemisia tabaci. The sequence goes on along the minus strand of NW_017547105.1, from coordinate 1,300,097 downwards.
TCCTTGGTCCGGGATCCAATATCAACGATGAAACTACCAGACCATGTATCTCGTTTGCGGTGTTTAAAAGTCTCCGCTCCCTTTTGATTTTTTTAAAGAAGAACACATGTAGTAGTAGTGAGATAAGTTTATTTTAAAGCGGTGCTTTCGCATCTAAGGCCATTTACACCTCTGTGTGTTTACATGGAAATCAAGGTTACATCAGTGAAAATACAAAAGGGTTGAGGGGAAGGTTAAATTTTGAGTTTAGTGGAGCGCATCAATTCAAAAAGTTTTGATCGCCTTTAGCAAGATGGAACTTGCGCGATTACAGTGTTTTCAAAATGGTGCACTTTCTCCTTTCCTTTTAAACATACTTGATATAAGTACAGAATTAAAATTAGCGTAATTATTTTCCTTTAAAATTAACATTTTTATGCGGGAAGGCCACAACTATTTGCTATTCTGGGCGATCTTTTAGATGATTAAGAAGAATTGAGCAACATTTTTACAACACTGTAATCGCGCTGGGTCCTTTTTGCTAAATGCCATCTACAAAAATATCATCTCCTGAAGTTATCCTAGACTGATACAAATATTTGTGTTCTTGGGTTACTTTCGGTTATTACAGGAAGTGAAACGCAAACCAATCCCAATTTTATGTTGTTTTCGGTACAGCTTACGGTGAGCTTAGCGCAGAAATCAATGGAGAGACTGAGAAACTCCCGAGACAACGGAGAATTTGAGTTATTTTGTGATTCCTTCTCGTGCTAACCAAACTTTCGTGTCGAGTTTTCTAGCTAGGTAGATTTTTCCTCGCACAAAGAGGAAAAATTTCGGAATTTTTCAAGAAATAACGTTACGTTACTTTCAATTTAAAAAATAAAGTACGACAGGAAGTCTGCAACGCCGCAAACCGAAATACGCGGTCTGGTAGTTTCACTGCTAATTTCCCGTTCTTCACACCGTGTATTCAGCAATGGCGTGGCCTACTTTGCGATACATCGATTAATCTGTCATTTAAATCCATGGAAAAAAATCGATAGACAGGGTGTTCGCAACGTTTACCTTAAAAATCGATTCTTTGCCGTGGCTTTAAATGGGGTAAATATCAATAATTGATCATTCACGCCTCCCCTCTGGTATTTGGGGAAGCTCCTTCTCAAGACCAATCCACACAGGTCAGTCATTGCGCAGCTTTTTTGAAATCCACTCCCCCGCCCGGCCCTAACTCGCAGCACCCATTGTGACGTAGCATTGAGTGTTCCCATAAGAAATACATTGCAGGCACTCAATACTACGTCACTGCGCAATAGAGTACCAAAACTCGTCCTCGGGAATGACTGACCTGTGTGGATTGGTCTTGCTCCTTCTCGAATCGAAAGGAACTTCCATAGAATATTTTCCGCAGAGAGAGTCCTAAAAATATTAAAGGGAAGTAACTAAAATTAACCATAAACATGATAACTTTTAAATATGTGGTCACGAATTGACCAAGGGTCAATTTTTTAAATTTTTCTACTCAACTTTTTTGCTAGTCTCGCATCCTTGTGCTATCACGCTCAGGTTGAGTAAAACATCTAATCCGATTGAAAGAAAACTCGATGGAATGCCTGGGAAACAATTCCAGTAGACTACTACACATTTTAACAAATTGAACCTCCACGAGACATTTTCCTGATCAAAATTCCATGCAGAACACCACGAGCACAAATATCTCATCAATGAAATATGAACATTTATGGTTTCCACTACTGCCGCGCTAAGGAAAAACGCCGAATGAGCATTCCGGCGTTACTATATTTCCTTCGATAGAAAAATGATTTTCTGGAAAAATCGTAAATATTTTTCTTCAAAATTTTCAGACAACTTTGTACGAAATTTATTCCAATATATCTGAAACTTATAAGGGAAAATGTGCTTAACTTTTCTATAAAATACATGTTTTATCTGGGGAAATTTCAACTCTCGAATGTTCATACGGCGTTCTTCCTTCACACGGCAGACTAGAATCATTTAAATTAAATCACCTGTTCATGCAAAAACCAAAATCAGCGTAGGTTGAATTTTCTCTCGAAGAAACTCCTATTCCTCCGGGAAAAATCAGTATTTTACTCGAAAATGTTTTTTTCCTCCTTCAATACACGGATTTTGTAAATAAAAAGTCTGGGAACAGAACTATATTTCCTGAGAATGAAACGACATTGATAACTGATCGTAGGTGCTCATATCGTGGCATCACGGGATTGAAGAAGTTATGTCGTGTCGATCCCACAGGACAAGAAGCATTCACTCGCGGAGGAAATTGTCCTTACGATTTCACCGTTGAAAACGCCTTCAACTGAGCGAGTATACCTCCCGCGCATCCGGAGTGTTGATATAGTTGCTCGTCTGGGAGGTAGCCGATTTTGCCGTGCAAGTTCAAAGATGAAGTTCTGAGGGAACAGAACTGATAGCGTTTGGTGCGAGCAGAAACTTTTATTGAAAGAATCTTACATTCCTTATAAAATTCTCAATGACCGTCCCAAAGACCCTCAGAAATTGTTCGCACCTCATGTATGAGCAGAATGTTTGCGCATACAGGACAAGAGACAAAGTTGCTTGGAACAGGCACTAACTTATCTTTGACTCGGTTTGCGACGACGTAGACTTCCTGTTCTACTTCATTTTTTGAACAGAAAACTTCTGAACGTCAGTTCTTGAAAACTTCTGTGAATTTCAATTTCTGTGGGAAAAAACCCTGTGAAAACTTCAAGAAATGATATTGATTTGTTCTCCATCAAGAAAATAAAATGAGAGTGGAGATTTTTAAAAACCGCAAACGAGATGCGTGGTCTACTAGTTACACCTTTGATGTGCTCAGTCAGTCGACCTTTGAAATTTATAGACAAAGATATAGGCAAAAAAGACAAAAAGGATAGGTAGCAGGGATCCTTTTGGTGGAGGCGGGTGGTTGCAATAGACAAAGGAGGTAGGTAACGGACTAACTAACGGAACCCACCAGAGAACCTATAGTTAGTCCATAATTTTTCCCCTTAGTCCATGCGAACCACCCATTTCAACCAACAGGATCGCTCCATACTCCACATGTTTTCTTGGTCTATTGCTTCGTCTATCAATTTTGATTATCAGCTCGCAATTCACAAGGCATCAATCGAGATATGAGTTTCCCGAATTTCACAATCGATGAGCCGTCTCCTAGGCGCTCAGGTCTGCAAGGATATTCTTGAAATTGATAAACCAAGCTATAGACAAAGGAAATAAAGAGAAAATGGAGAAATGCAATTATTGGTGAAAGCGGGTCCTTTTGCTACAGGCACGGGAGGGAACGAATAGACTAACCAACGGCAACCCACAATTAAGATTATTGTTAGTCCACCATTCTCCTTCTTAGTCTGTAACAACCAATCCAGGTTCAAAAATTGATAGACAAAGCGATAGGCAAAGAGGATTAAGAGAAAATGAAGCAATCCTATATTTGAAAGCGGGTCCATTAGTTATAGACAAAGGGGGCAATTAATAGACAAATCAACGGCAACCCACAAGATTATTGTTAGCCCATCATTCTCCTTCTTAGTCTGTAAGAACCGATCCAGAAAGGTTCAAAAGAACAAAGGTTTAAAGATTGATAGACAAAGCGATAGACAAAGGAGACAAAGAGAAAACGGAGCAATCTCATTGGTGAAGGTGGGTCCATTAGCAATGGACAAAGGGGGCAATTAATCGACTAACCAACGGTAACCCACTATACTGCACTATACGGCCTATACTGCTGTGCTAAGGAAAAACGCCGTATGAACCTTCAGGCGCTGCCAAATTTCCTTCGGTAAACCACGAATTTTCGGGAAACTTAATGAATATTTATCCTTCAATTTTCCAGATAATTTTTTTCGCAATTTCTCGTAAAGTTCCTGAAAATTTCAAAGAAAAATAATCAAAATTTTCCTCGAAAATAAACACTTTATCGAAGGAAATTCGGCAACGCTCGAATGTTCATACGGCGTTCTTCCTTAGCACGGCAGTATAGTTAGTTCACCATTCTTTTTCTTATCGTTTCAACCAACAGGATTGTCCAATTGTTCCTTTGTCTTCTTTGTCTACCGCTTTCTCTATCCATTGCAATATAATCAGCCCGTGGGAACTCCCTCCACGCGCCGGAGCTTCGGGAAACGAGGCCAATTCGAGGGTACCATGTGCATTTCCGCCGAGCTAGCGAGGGTTGGAGCGAAACGATACGCCGCGGTGTGTGACGTGATTACGGCAGGAATGACGTCAGCTGACGTGATCCGCGCTCGGAGCCACTATGCGACAAAAGCCACCTAGCACCCCCCACACCCCCACCCAACCGAACACTCGGCGCTGGAACTCGATTCGGGTGAGGGTTGGAGGGGAGGGGGTTCAGAAAATGCGTAAAATTCGAGCGTTTTCGGCGCTCGCGTGCTGCTCAATTGGACGTATTTCTGCCAAACGGAACTATGTACATTATGACGTGAACCCTGTTGTGCATATATTCTCATGGGTCTCAGGGCTCACGTCATAATACACATAGTTCCGTTTAGCAGAAATACGTCCAATTTAGTTTAATTAAAGGTGTGTTTGCAGAAGTCATTTCTCTTCGGTGTCGGCATTGTTGAGATGATTGCCAATTTTTCCGGGTGTGGACGCGAAACGAGGGTAGTTCCCGCGAAATATGGCAGCGCGGCTGCACTGCTTCTATGCCTGCGGGTCGTTTGCCTCGCCTCTCCTCGGCCAGCAACTGGTGTCAACGTTGTCGGGCTCGTATTAGACGTTTTTGACGTTTTGTTGGTCGTTTTAAGGACTCTTAAAGAAGGGTTTCCATTTTTTACATTGAAAAAAAAATCGAGCTGATTGTTTTCTTGAAAATAATCAAACGGATTTT
>NW_017547105.1:1115924-1295210 GCF_001854935.1 Bemisia tabaci | reverse complement strand
CCCCAGAAAAAATACTAGGCGGTGAGTACTTTCACTCAAAAATCTATTTTTATAATATTTCTCATACTCTACAAAAATATTATGTTTAAATGGGAAGTGGCATCAGATGACGTCACGAGGGGGTGCACTTTCTCACTTTTAAACATATTTTTATACTATTTCCCATATCAGAAGAAATTATAAAAAAATACCGTGAAATTAGCACACTAAGCACTCTCAGATAATGAACGATAAAAAAGCATGCAAATTCTGCATCGAAAGACAAATATTTCTCGCGATCGCAGTATTCTCTGCTGTCCGGTGCGGATTTTTACCCTTTTCTGCTGATTTCTAATCTAATGTCTAAACTTGTTTAAATGTAGAAACTTTAAAAGCTTATAACTCCGTTTATACAAAACTTTGATATTCTAAAAGTGGTTCCATTGGTCTCCTCGTGTTTTCCTCCAAAAGTACCCCTTAAAATTTTAAAAGTGACGAAATAAACATCCTTGCAGTTCTAGTCAAAAATTAATGTCCGTCCTCTCAAATTGAGTCGTTCCACTGTGCGACGGTGCGGAGTGCGCGGGGAATTTCGGGAAAATCCGATTCGCGATGTCTTGGAGCGGAAGGGATCGACTGGGACGGAGTTAACTTGTTGATCCAATTGCACGGGACCAGGAATGGTGGGCCACGGGGCACCACGGGGTGCTCTAGTTGACGTCTGCGAATGTAATTAAATCAAGGGCGGATTCCGACAACATCCGCCATTCCGGCCTGAGACACCCCGCAATCGCGTGAGTCAAGGGGTTGGGTCCCTCTCGTGTGTTTACCGCTACACACGGCCGACTTAACCTCCTATGTTCATTTGTTAGCACTGCCGAACTGCCGTGCTAAGGAATAACGCCGGATGAGCCCTCAGAGGTCGCCATATTTCATTTAGTAAAAGACGAATATAAATAATTGATTTTGGTAATAAGGCAGAATCGGCCACTTCCGAGACGAGCAACTATATCAACACTCCGGATGCGCGGGAAGTATACTCGCTCATTTGAAGGCGTTTTCGAGTTTGAATTCGTAGGGACATTTCTTCCGAGGGCTAATGCTTCGTGCGCTATGGGATTAACGCGTCGCAACTCCTCCAATCCGAGGCTCTTTGAATGGCCATCATGGTATTCCTGGAATCCGATTTTTTTTTGGCACAATTAGGTATTCTCAGAATTTACTGATTCATAAGAATTCATCCGACTTTTCCTCGCTCTCTTTACGATCACGGCCGGTAAGCAAGAATGCGCCAGCTGGCGCATTCTTGTTACGTTCATTCGCGAGGGCAGCAACGATTTAAGCCTATGTTAGATATACACATTTAATGGCAAAACTGGCAACCTTGGGCCAGTGATCTAGTGCGCCTTTGAAGGTGGCTCACCGCGAGCGGCTTCTGGGGGCAAATTCCATCTGTTAATAACAGAGTGTGCCCTAGTCGTCGAGCCTATCTCGATTCCCGCATGAGCCCCAAAAAGCATTGATTCATATGTAAAACAGGGCTCACGTTGAAATTTGTATATACCCTTTCAGAGGGGCGAATAGGTTAGCGCCGCTCGTCGACTTGAGATAGTGTCTTCATTAGTCACGTTTACCGGGAAACAATGGCGTGGCGTGCTTTGCGATAAATCGATTGATCTGCCATTTAAACCTACGGCAAAGGATCGATGAACAGAGTCTTCGCAACAAACGCCTTCATAATCGATTCTTTACCACAGCTTCAAATGGGGAAATATCGATAGTCGATCAGTAACGCCTCGCAACTGCCGGAAAAGGGAACTGATTGTGAGAATCTATGTACTTGAAAGCCAAAAATTGGGCGATTTAATTTTTTACATGAAAACGGTTGTGCGGATTTTCCTGCTAATGTCAGTGAAAATTCTCCATGATACAAAGCAAATTCCTTAAAATTTTCAAAGAAATCCGAACAAACGTTCTCTCGTAAAAAATTTAATTGCCCAGTTAAACCTGGCAATAACTGACGTGGCTTGGCTCCTTTCTGTTAAACTCGGTCCATATGTGCCATTGATTTTCCTACGCAGATACGTGCTTTAATGGAAGAGCCAAAGATGGTTCCTTGCTGCAAAATGTAATCCAATCATAGTCCTATCGATTGGATTGCATTTTGTAAAAAGGAACCACTAGCATTGCAATGTTGCTAAGAGTGTGCAACTTCTTTTGTCTTGGAAAAAAACCCGATTATCCATTGACAGTTTCTATTTCACTCGCTGAAAACTGTGAATCTAAGACAAAAATTACCATGTGAATTTCATATTTTTTCTTGATTTCAGTTATATTACCGCAAAGGATAAATTTGCACAATCTTAGCATCATTGCAATGCTCCTGGTTCATCTTTGCAAAGTGCAATCCAATTTTTCTTCTCGCCTTAAGTCACCTTTTCCGTAATTTTTGTGCGTGTTTAAATTGTGGTTTTTTTTAGTGACATCGTATTTTTCACAATACTCTTGGAGACAAAAGAATATTTTCTTACGTCTGTATTGCTTTTACTGAATCCGGAGACTCGGAGGAAGAATATTCCTAGAGTTATTCAAAGAAAATATGGAAACAATAACGGAGCGTTCGGTCGTAAAGTCATTCGCGATACATTTCCTCCAATCTCGCGGGAGACGCTCGCACGATCCTCCGCGCGAAATTGAATTTCGGACCTCATCCCGACAAAAAATTATGCAAATTGCAAAATTTGCATACTGTGTCGGTTACGCTCGAGCGTAATATATCTTTACGTCTTTATGGTACTTACAAAAGCTCCGGAGACGTAGCCGCGGGCGAGGAGAGTATCCAGAGGTTCGAAAAAAGGTCCACATGAGTTTCAGCGAGATCATCCCCTCATGCCGCGGAGGGTGGAATAAGAAAGGCGGAATACCGCCTTGCGAGAGGCTCATGATGATTATTTATGTCATTTTCATCGTTGCCGGTTGCCGAAGAAGGTCCTTGATTGGGTTCCTCCTGGGAGAAGACGCAGAGGGCCCCCAATGAAAGGTTGGAGGGAGGGGATCGAAGCTGAAATGTTAAGGTGCTCAATTCCCCAAGATTTGTTGTTTGAAAGAGAGCAGTGGAGGTTAGGAGTCGTAGAGCGCGAGGGAGTGCTGTAAAGCAACTTATATGTGGACCGCGTTAAGCAGAAAGGAACCAAGCCACATCAGCTATTGCCAAAGTTAACCTGGCAATTTGATTTTTTACATGAAAAGGGTTGGGCGGATTTGAGTGCAAATTTAAGGGACTTTTCTGCATGGTAAGATACAAATTCTCTAAAATTTTCAAAGGAATCTATACAAACTTTCTCTTGTAAAAAAATTGAAATGCCCAGTCAAATTTGGCAATAGCTGATGTGGCTTGGTTCCTCTCTGCTAAACGCGGTCCATGTATGTATTTTCATCGTTCAATTTTTGAGACCGATTCATCCCTTATTCTCTCCAGGTATTTGATAATTTGATATTTTATCACAGAGTAAGAAAAAGTGAGCGAAATTCTTTGTTACGCAAGTCGCAACCTCCCGTGGCAGATCAGCAAAACAACACAGGAAATGTGACATTCAATAATAATTTTTCTAGTTCCACTTAGCTCTTCCAAATTGTTTTCCAATTTTGTCTTGTGCAGTTTTGTTGTTAGGCAAAACGTTACTACGGATCTGGGTATTTCCTTGGAAATTTTAAAGTAAATTGGCGAACAAAAATTTCTCTCCATTTTACTCTATGAAAATGTATAGATTCTTGGAGGGGCCAGGTGCTCCTACGAGAATCGATTATTTTACATAAGTTTATATGGATAAATCCGGTGTTGCCAAATTGCTGGATCCGCTTCTGACTTCGTCACGTGGCCCAAATGTTAACAGTAGAGTCAGAAAAAGATCTTCCTCAATCGTTCTACCTCAAGTTTATCGGCCGCATTTCTGCCGTGCTAAGGAGAAACGCCCTATGAACCTTCAGACGTTGCCAAGTTTTCATTGATAAAAATCGAATTTCCTAGTAAACTTATGAATATTTTTCTTCCAATTTTTCAAATAATTCTGTTCGCAATGCCACCTAAAACTCCCGAGACTTCCGAAGCAAAATTTGTATGACTTTCCTACAAAATGAACATTTTATCGAAGGAAACTACTAAGTTCAGTTCGACTTTATGCGTCTCTCAGTCAATGACAGGTTTAAATGGCAAATTTTGAAACTATCTATTAAGGTTCAAAATTGATCCGAGCGAGCAATGGAATACAGGGTAATCTAGGGTTGAACGGCCAGACTGCAGGAGCCGAAACACCCCCAAACCCCCTCTTCAAAGTGAGATTTCGATTTTTTTTTTAGATCATATATGAATTCAGGGCATAAAAGTGCAGGGGGGTACAAATTTTCATGAGATTTGGCTCACAACCGTTGCCAAAATTCAGGGAAAACGATTTACTTTCCGAAACTACTACTATAGATACGATTTACTATCTCTCAAATGCTCATACGGCGTTCTTCCTCAGTACGGCAGATTGCATTTCTACGCAAAATCCGAGCAATCGCTGTCACTACGAGAAATCCGGCAACGGAAATTTCCTTCGATACCAGCAGCATTAACATATCTATTCTGAAAAGGGCTTTAATTTAAGGGAACGTTAAAGTTTAAACGCTGTTGTATGCTCGTTACTCTCTCCACCCCCCTTCCCCTCCGCCCCCCAGAACGTCTTACTCCCTCACCCCCTCCACCTCATTGTTCTCCTCACTCCGTCTCGACTCATACAACTTTCACGAGTTAGCAGCACCGTAAAGCGAAGTGCTGCATTCAGGCGAATAAATTTGATAGGAGCCAAGGAGCTACTAATGCAACACCAACTGGGATAGATTATATTACGGCACGGCCGACACATACTTTTCCCCGATCAGCTTCTGCACGAATCATGAGCTTTCAAAGCTCGTGTTCCGCTAAATATTTGCTTAGGCGTGGGATTTGCTCAAATCGGAGGGAAGAAGGTGATTTTCTGGTTCTGTCTCGGTGGGAGCTTAGACATGCAGGGTGGATTTTCAGGGTGTCAAGGAACGGGAGAAGTATATGAGAGGTAGGAAAATGAGGCTGTAAAATTTATTCCTGCACGTTTTTTATTTGAATCAGTGAGAACGAAAACACCCCAACTCGGTGACTCGAAAATACTCAAATTCCATTAAAGACAGTTAATTTACATAAGGGTCGTTGAAGTTAGCGCGTCTGTTCCAACTTGGACCTTTAAAGTGGTCATAAGTACTTGTCTTTCAGCAGCAAAAATCTTTTTCTTAAATTAACTTCCTCACCTACTGTGCAATTTTGTGTGTGTCATAATTATTTTCATTTTTCCGAGTTGGAGTTTCGTTCTCACTGATTCATTTTACGCTACATACAGTATTCGGGCCAATCCTCAGTGTTTTTTTCTTCTTTTTTTTATCATTTCTGCAGGCGAGCAAAATACCACAAAGTGTCCCTTACTTTTAATGCCATCATTTGGGTGGTTTTAGCCGGTGCTCCTTGTTTGTGACTTGACCCAATACCAAAGCCCCCTCCCCCGTGCATAAGTTTTACACAAGGGCAAAAACACTGAATAAAATTATTGGAAAGGGGGAGAAAATTTGAGGATAAACGATGAGAATGAAAGAAAAAGAAAGATGACATATATTCACGTATCAATCAGTGATGCTCGAAGTCATTCTCCGTCACTACGTGACATCGATGAGATCCTCATGCGTCGCATATTGTGCGACACACGTCACTTTTCCCCAAATCAAAAGGGCTTTTTCTTCCCCCGTAAGATCCCCTCCTTTCCGCAATGCATCATACACCGATACAGCGATGGATGAAGAATATGAGGAGTGCCCTAACAAGGCATGATTTCCGCGAACGCTTCGTGAATTTTTCATATTTCTTTCATGTTCAAATGTCGTGTATTTTCGTCAGGATTCCCTTCAGTTATGCTTATTCGGTCCTCAATGTTTGAGTGACAACGCGAGTTAAAATTAAGCCTTCATTGTCGGAATCAGAGCTGTCCTGCATTTCAATATATCTGAAGCGAATTTTATAAGTTTGCCCTATTGCTTCATCTCCAGTCGCATATTATAGATTTCCTTCAGATGACGTGTTTTGCAGAGGGAAAAATCTTTGAATATGTGATCACATTAAAAAATACTCAGTTCCAAATAACGTTGTTTCTCTGAAGTTGGAACGTAACTTTATTCCAATGTTGCCAAATTTTTCCTCGCAAATTGCGTTTCCAACCAGAGAATCTTTACAGTCCTTAACTGAACCTTTCACTGATTTTTCTTTTGATCTCGTGCAAAAATCAGACAAACTTTCAACGAAAATTGCACAGGTAAATCCTTATAAAAAATTGAATTGTTTGAGTCAATTTGGCAACCTTGAAATAGTGTTACGTTCCTTCGTCCAGGAAAAGACGAATCGACATCTTTGAAAAATATAGATATCACTGACAGTGGCGTGGCGTGCTTTGCGATATATCGATTGATCTGCCATTTAAAACTATGGAAAAGGATCGATTATCAAGGTGTTCGCAGCGAACACCTGATACTCGATTCTTTACTACAGTTTCAAATGGAGAAATATCGATCATCGATCATTCACGCCACGCCACTGATCACTGATTTTGAACAATATATACTAGTTTCAAAATCCAGGATTTTGTAAAACAGGCTTTGTAATTAATTTTAAATGAACCCTAGTAATATCTTCCTAACGCCAAAAAACGGTCATGTATGGGTACCTTTGCACATAGATTGTTTGCTAATAACTGTTCGGTTTTTTCACAACCTTTTATTCACTTAGCGGTTACTAAATATGTCATGTTCTAGTTAGAAAAAGATATCTTGATACCGTTATATATCTTCAAAAATCATGTTTCTCGTACAAACATACGAGCATCGATTTCGAGACACGCTTCTAAAATATTCAAGGAATGGAACCAACACTGATTATAATGTGGATCGAACTTGCAAGAAATTATTTTTTTTGAAATTTACGGTTCTCTCTATAACTTTTGTCGGAAAAAAAGGCAGTAAAATGCATGGATGGAGAAAATGACGGAACCAAACATTCCGGTTTGCAACGTCGCAGATTTTTTGCCCCCTCAATGATTTGCCGGAGGTAATGATCATGGACCACAAAATTTCGCCCGATTTTTCGCACCCTTGCAAGAATGATTCTCTCAAGATTTCGAGAGAATGTCTTGTAACTAATGCTTTCTTAAACGAAGGAAGGAAAATCTATCATTGAGGTGTGTACCTGTTCTTGCAGTCCCTTGGTTTGTTGATGGTTTTGTTTTTTTTACTTTTTTTTACTTTCTCTTACCTTTTTTTACAAGTATCTTGAGGTGAAGACTTGCAATATATTTTAATGCCTGGAAGAACAAATTCCAAATAAATTGAAAATGAAAAGTTCTCGATGCCTCGGTTTCAACCTCATTATTTCCTACGTGCGAAAAATAAGATAGTGAAGGAGGAAAGAGCACGGCCGAGATGTAAATATCTCTGAGACTAAACCTCCTTCCTGCGTGCGCTGATTACGCAAATTCGGAGGACGAAAATAATCATTAATTTTTCGGTTCACCTGAATCACATTTCGAATCAATTTTCCCGCCGGTGCACAAGAGAAGCGATGGGATACAAGAGCCCCGTGCCCTCCGCTTTATTATCCCTGCCCCCCCCCCACTCGCACCAATCGTATCATAACCCAACCACGATGTTGAGGACACGGTTGTCTAAATTCTCGAAATCCTCTCGAACTCGAAACCGCTTTACCTGGAGAAAAAGAACGAAAAATATCAAAACGTCCTTTGTAGACTATCTTCATTACTCACTGCTACGCTGCTACACTCTTAATTGATTGGGTTTTTTAAATGATGCAACTATTCGGCCTCTGAGGCCACGCTAGGAAGTATCTTTTCCCAATGAAGGCGTTTCCAATGCGGCGTAACTCTTCATCGAAGAATCATCTCAAGCAACCGCATTCCTGACCAACCCACGCTGTTTCGCTGTTCATTGGGATTTTCAAATGATGCAACTATTCGGCCTCTGAGGCCACGCTAGGAAGTATCTTGTCCCAATGAAGGCGTCAAGTGTCAAGCGTCTAGTGATCGCTTGTTTAAAAATTAAACTTCAAAACATGTTTATCCAAATAGGCATCTGCTGCTCCCATAGCAATGCCATCTTCGTCCCCACTTTTCCTGCCCCTCACCAGGAATGCAGAAAGTTCTTAGCTTTCCAATTTTTCAAATTGGCCTTCCCGATTTCATACCACCTTTTCCTCGGACATATCGAAATGATGACCTACGGTCCCTATCCCTCAACACGTAAAAACAAAATGACGTGACGCTCTCCTTGACCCCCCTACAGTACCTACATTGAGAGAGTATGGCCAATGGTGTTACCACCTCTAATTGGCTCGGCCATCTTAGGCAGAATGGAGCCCTTAGGACCCAAAAATGGCGGACGCCATGAATTAATATAATGCAAAATGACTCAAAATGTAGTTTTTTTTGCTTATCGTAACGAGAAATTTACTCAAATGCACTATTGCGACTTTTTTACATATTTATAACACTAGTCATGTGCGATTTTTGAGAAAAATGATCTTAGATGTAGTAAGGTTGGCAGCAAGTGCGGTTGGTGATAACCGTCAAAAAATGGCAATGACCCCCCTCCCATTCACAAAAACCAAAACAAAGCACCGCTATTTTTGGGTCCTAAGCCTCTCCATGGGGCCCAGTGGCCATACTCTCTCAATATAGATACTCTAGACCCCCCTAACCCATAGCGTTACGTAATTTAGGGACGACCTCTGAATGTTAGATCCCTAGTAGAGTCTACATTAACCCCTTAAGTTGCGTTTGGCAACCGGGTCTCCAGTTTTCGAGTGGGCGGTTTGGGGGTGGGGGAGGGGGTGGGGGATGGCAAGCTGGATGCAATTAGAGAACTGAGCGGCTCCCGCGCCTTTCCGCCACCCCGGCCGTCGCCTCGTTTTTCCAGTCAGGCCGCCGAGAGCTGTAATTTATAAAATGATGTGGATATTTATTTAAACCGGGTGAAATAATTAAGGATTTCAGTTTTTGCAACGAGTCGAACCGTTTTTGCAGCCGCGACGCCGCGCCCCGGATTTCAAGAGTCGCGCCGCCGGATGACGTCATTCCGGTTCGGCGAGCGGCGACAAACAAGCATGACGTGTTGGAACGAGTGAGCGCGGATATTTGGACCGCGTTAAGCAGAAAGAAACCAAGCCACATCGCCTATTGCCAAATATAATTGGTTACTTTTTTTAGGCCCTGTCCACACGAGCGCAGTTTGCGGAACTTACTCCTCGAACTGCTCAGTTCCCGGAACTTATCGACGGTGTAAGTCGGCAATCACATAACTCGTTTGCGGTGTCTGAAAATCTCCGCCTCTATGTTATTTTTTTTAGAGGAGAACAAATTGACATGATTCCTTGAAGTTTTTGCAGAATTTTCTTCGCATAAAGAAGAAAAATCACTGGAGTTTTAAAGTATAGCCGTTGAGTAGTTTTAGGTTTAAAAAATAAAGTGTGATAGGAAGTCTGCGACGTCGCAAATCGAGTTATGTGATTGCCGACTTACACCGTCGTTATTCCTTGAAACGAGTCATGCTGTCCACACGAGTTCGCCCGAACTGGAACCGGAACCTCAGTAAAACTATAAAATTATTGCAAAATAATAGATTATTACGACCGCCAAAGTAACAAAAATAAATGTCAAGATATGGAAAGGACGTGAAAAACAAAAACAAGCAAATTTACATCGAAAGAAACTTATGTGGAAGCTCGGAGTACGGGGGAAGTTTGCCGGGTTTTGGAGGAATAAGTTTTAGCTCAGCTAAAAACTTGTTCCGGGAACAAGTTCCCATAGGCGGTTCTACGGGGGTGCCAGTGGGTGCCGGGCACCCCCAAGCAAAAATTAAGTACGGTTACCGAAATTGTGAAACAGGCTTTTGGGCAAGTAAAAACGTCGAGAAAAAATCGTATTATGAAGCGAAAAAAATTGGCAATATTTTTATTTCATGGATTTTTGAAATCTGCAGGTGCCCAGTACTCAATGATTATTGGCAAGGGGTGATGGGAGGAGGAGGGTATCTCGTCAAAAGTTGACTTCTGGTGAATCATAAGGTTGATATGACAAAGATTCTACTGTTTTTTTAATGGTAAGATTGTAGTTTTGATGGAAAGTTTTGTTAAAAATTGTCTACATTGACTTTATGTATTTAAGTGGAAAGGAAGGAGAAAAAAAGAGAAAGGAGGGTAGGAAAGGGATCAAACTTGAGGGCCGAAACTTAGGCCTCCCTTGAGCGACCGTCCCCTTTGGAGCCGGTCTCCGACATTTTCCACCTCTGGGCACCCCCAAGTATGAAGGTCTAGAACCGCCTATGCAAGTTCCGCGAACCGCGCTCGTGTGGACAGGGCCATACATGAAAACGGTTGTGAGATTTTTTTTTTGCAAATTTCAGGGAATATTCTGCATACAGCACGAAGCAAATTTCTTAAAAATTTCAAAGGAATCCGCATACACGTTCTCTTGTAAAAAATTAAATTGCCCAGTTAGATTTGGCGATAGCTGATGTGACTTGGTTTCATTCTGCTTAACGCGGTCCAATTCTGACGCTCTAAATGTCCGTGACGTCATAATTACCTGAGAATGGGCAGGAGCCTCGGAGTTGAGTTTTATTAATATATCCAGAGATGCAAACTTTCATGAAACATGTTAGCTGGCCCGAAACGACTACAGAGAATCAACAATTTAAAATGGGACTAGGGCCACAAATTATAACCTCCGATCTATGGAATTTTGAAACCTCAAACACGTATTGCTCAAAATGGGAAAAAGGTACTTATGCGCCTTATCCTCTAAACCCCTTAATGTTATTTCATTTTCATACATTTCTGAATATTTCATGAAATGTTTTATACTTCTGTTATGAACTCAGTATTTATGCCATGTAACGCACAGAAACAGCAAAATCCTATAATTCTAAAATCAGCTATCAAAATCTCAAAATTAAGTCAAAAGCACCGTTTCCAATTGAACATCGATATTGATGCAATGAAATCAGTCACTAAATGGAAACAGTGCTTTTGACTTTGATTTGATAACATTGTTAGAATGATAAAGAAGTATCAAAATAAGGAGAAAAGAAGAAGGAGAAGAAGAACAACAAAGGAAGGAGACGAAGAAAAAAAGGAGATAAGAAGAGGAAGAAGAAAAACCAATTTCCCGCCCCAGAGATAAAGAGAAAAGTGGACAAGTTAACAGTTGCAAAATCTACAGAGGATTAAAATCGTCAAAGGATTGAAAACCTCATATATTAAACAAAAGCAAAGCTTAAAAGATTTCTACAGGTAAAAGTAGCAGCCTGTATCCATTATATCCTGTTGCACTGACGTTAGAGGGACCTAGACTGCATCGAATACACCTTCTTTTATCCTTCTGTTCCGATTTTAATGCTCGGCCCTCGAGCCCGCTTACAACTCTCGAGTCCGTTAATGAGCAGGGAAAATTCGGCTACTGAGCACTAAATGAGCTTTGAGCATCCGTGCAACGAGGTAATGCCATTGAGCTGAAATCCCGAAAACGGCTCTTACAACAGCATTTACGAAATTAGAGCACCATCGAACAACGACCACACGCTTTCCCAATTAGCTCTTCCATCGCTCTTGCAACCGCCTCAACAGGGTCGTTCCTCTGTCTGGATGCTTACACTGCCGTGCTAAGGAAAAACGCTTTAAGAGCCTTCAGATTTTGCCGAATTCCCTTCAATAAAAAAACGAATTCACCGGGAAAATTGTGAATATTCTTCCTTAAAATTTTCAGATAATTTTATTCGCTATGTAATCTAAATTATCTGAGAAAACGAGAGAAAAGATACATAATTTTCTTCAAAAATACATGTTTTATCGGGGGAAATTTGGCAACGTTTGAAGGTTCATAAGGCGTTTCTTCTCAGCACGGCAGAATGGCTAATAACCAGGCTAAAACAAAAGCTCTTCTCGCAAACGTTTTACAACCGAGATGGACCCCAGTGGCGTGGCGTGCCTCGATATATATCGATATTTCCCCACTTGAAGCTATGGTAAAGAATCGATTATTTGCGAACACCCTAATAATCGATCCTTTTCCACAGGTTTAAATAGCAGATCAATCGATTTATCGCAAAGCACGCCACGCCACTGGTGGACCCGGGAGGAGTCTGGTAGTCTCAGTCTCAAAATTTTGCGGAATGATTGCCGTTTTAAGTCCCCATTAAAATATAAGTGATGTTTCATTGAGTTGTGAACGAGGGGTACTTCCTTTCAAAATGTACTCCAGTATTTTACTACCTTGAGGTATCCCGACGTGTGGTACACTGAGCGCACAGGAGAGGGAATGTTGCAATCTCAGGATTGCAACTTTGCAGGCAATTTTCAAGCCGCTAGTGAATGGAAAGAATAGCATACAAATCAGAAATAAAGGAATAAGTTTAGAATTCGGATTTGCTGCTTTTAATGTGGATAGACACGTTTTCCGCCGTAAAAATATGGTAGTTGAAAGCACACTTTGGAGAGCGTGTACAGAGATCCGTGACGTAAGTTGGGTTCAGATCGGACAAGCAACTAAACTAACTCCGCGGTAATGTGTGGAGTATCACACAAGATGAAGGCGCTCCAAGATGAGATCATGTTTTTGAAGGTCTTCATCCGTCAAACCGTTAGTGTGCCAATGCCGATGCGCATTAATGCGATTTATCGAAAGAACGCTTGAACTGCTTTCAAATTGCCGGACATTTTTAATTACCTCCAACGTGTGTATTGATTTGGTGAATACATATTTGTTGATATTTTGATTTTCTCGTAGTGAAGACTATTGACATGTTAATAATTTTGTTATGAGCAATACTGAGCCACTATTGGGAAGTTTGCGACCTCTTATTTTACGGTCTAGTATGAATATTTAGTATGTGGAGCGGAAAGCGAGAATATTCGCGGGAAAAGACAAAGATGAGTAATTAATAAACAGGGTGATCCAAAAGTCCCTTCCACCCCCTCTAACTTTTTACCTAATTGAGGTAAAGATTTGAAACTTGGGGGATATTCCTAGGTCAAAGGGAGCTACTTTATGCCCCCCTAAAATTTTTAGGGGGGCCCCCCTTGGGGGGCAACGGCCCCCAACTTTTAATTTTCAAATGGGAAGACCCCCCTTGTGATAGCTCGTTCGAAAGAGCATAAAAAAAGAAAACTTTTCGCGCAAACCCGAAGTCAATATCTCAAACCGTTTCAAAATGGCGGCCGGTTAAAGTTCAAAATGGCCGAAAATTCACACCGGTTATTTGTCGATGGATTTGCGCGAAAATCGGTATGTAGGGGTATTTTGACACGAAAAAAACGAATTTGACGTTAGATTTTAAAAAAAAAAACCAAAATTTCCAAAATGGCCGCCGGTCAAAGTTTAAAATGACCGAAAATTGTCACCTCGGTTTTTTGCTGATGGATTTGCCTAAAACTTGGAATTTGAGAGTATTTTGGCATAAGATAAACAAATTTGAACTTAGATTTCTAAAAAAATCAATTTTTTGTCATTTTGAACTTTAACCGGCGGCCATTTTGGAAATTTCGGTTTTTTTGAAAATCTAACGTCAAATTCGTTTTTCTTGTGTCAAAATACCCCTGCATACCGATTTTCGCGCAAATCCATCGACAAATAACCGGTGTGAATTTTCGGCCATTTTGAACTTTAACCGGCCGCCATTTTGAAACGGTTTGAGATATTGACTTCGGGTTTGCGCGAAAAGTTTTCTTTTTTTATGCTCTTTCGAACGAGCTATCACAAAGGGGGTCTTCCCATTTGAAAATTAAAAGTTGGGGGCCGTTGCCCCCCAAGGGGGGCCCCCCTGAAAATTTTAGGGGGGCCAAAAAGTAGCTCCCTTTGACCTAGGAATATCCCCCAAGTTTCAAATCTTTACCTCAATTAGGTAAAAAGTTAGAGGGGGTGGAAGGGACTTTTGGATCACCCTGAATATTCGCGAAGACTAACTCGAATTATTTGGAATCTTAAAAACTCCGAATAAAACGATAATTTATACCTTCGAGTGAAGGGGGAGAGGGGTATAATTACCCTTTTGGCCTTCTGAAAGACGCCTCTGTGTGATAAAAAAAACTTCGTATGCTGACCTAGGACAAGGATTCAACTGCATACTGACGGCGAAATGCCAAAATAAGAGCACAGTCTGAATTCAAATTCAGAGCCTTCTTAGTCTTATTTTCTTCTCTACTGTCTCATGTTCACGACTTTCGGTATTTGGTGTCAGTGCCAGTTTTAAACTCTTGATTTCCCCTGGAGGAGGAAATGTAATATAATATTATCTTTTTTTCCTCGTGACAATAGAATATTTCAAACGGGACAAAGAATATATCTGAAGTATGAAGTTAAATTTCGAAGTAGTTAGTGTTTGGATATCATCCTCTTCCACTCAGCTCATATTTTTCATACATCGTCAGTGGAAAACTTAACAGACACAATTATCTGAAATAATTGAAACGCAGCAGATTTTTTAAATTATTTAATTTTCCCAGGGGGAACTTATTAGAACTTTGCTCTGTATTTTTTTCTGATTTTATTCGGGTTTTCTTTCAACAGATCAAATAGATTTGAAAAAATTTAACCTAGGCATGCGTTTTTAACTTTAATCAGCCAAACTTTGCCTCGGAAATATTTCGGTTCATTGTCGCTCTAATCGATGGATTTTCTTTTGTTGCAGGTTGTAGTTTCGGAGTTAGTGCCGCAGCATTATTGGACGTGCCAGAACTTCTTGTGATATTCACATTCTAAAATGATATCTACGTGTAAAAAATTCGATTCTCGATTGATTTTTGTGGTGTTAGAAAAATAATAATAATAAAAAAGTGCGCGGCTAAATCCAATGAAGTCTTTCGAGCATTTTTTACTCCTCGCGACCAAGTAATCCAATTTATCCAGTGTCTTTCACATTAATCCGAGTTACGCATTTGTTATTTTCGCCGTTTCGTCGTTATTTAATTTAAGTCCGACAAATTTATTCGGATCTCAGTGTTTTGTTTCGTGTCGATTTTCGCGTCCTTGTTCTTGTTTTTTCCGGTTCTTGTTGTCGTTTTTCGAATCTTCGTTCTCTCTCGTTATTTTTCAACGGTTGTGTCCCTCGAAGCAGTGAGAAAATAGCATCCGGATTTATGGCTATTCAGATTTAGTGTTCCGATGTTACCGTAAGGCTTTTCAACCATATTTTTTTAAGCCGCGTAAAATTTTAACGTTGGAGTGCTGGTGATCTAACGCGGATTAAGAGGCCACCAAGCAGCAAATTGTATTTTTATTCGTCCATGTCAAGGTAAGATATATCATTAGCAAATCAAATATTTTGTAGTAGCTGTTAGATCTAGTGAGGAGGAAGTCGTTGTTCAGTAAGATCATAGGTCTGGTGTGGATATATTTGTGACCATGATGGGGGAGGCCTCAACAAAACTATTCCTGAATTTTTGAGCTGATAATTTTAATGCTTTTAAATTAAGTTAATTAATTTTTTAATTTTTTTAAAATTATCGTTTGGACGTTTGAACGAAAGAGAAACATTTAATTAATCAAGATGGGCCTGAGATCGAATGAGCGTCCTAAAAAGTCTAGTCTAGCTAATTTTTTATCATACGTGTACCCTACGCTCCACTATGACGTCATCGGATTTCGATCGGATGAAAAGATTAAAATTTTACGGGAAACAAGCAGAGTTGTCAAATTTCAACATGAGTCACAGACTCTTCCTTCATTTTCTTTCCTCATTTCAATTGATTGTAGTTGGGAGCATGGTGTGATCCCAAACTTTATTTGTGGCGGGTGAATGCACTGTACGCTTAAGTTCAATTTCTTATTTCTTTGTCACGCTTTCATCTCCTGATATATAATTTTCAAAGAAATTCATGATGAAGGTGAAATTCATGAGCGCACTGTTTTGTTTAATCACCATTTTGGTAAGTGAAATCTATGCATACGTTTATTTTAAGCATGCAGAAATAAAAGGGATAGACAAAGGGTTTGAACAGGTTCCGATGTTGGCAATGATGACACCATTAATATCCCCAACCTCTCATCCACGATTGGTCGGTCAGCCAGCTGTGCTATATCATAACCCATAATCGTAAAGTAACAAAAGGTAGAAACATGTTTTGTTTTAAGGCGGCTACACACCTCTACAGCCTATAACATCTGATTTGAGGTGCCATCCTAAATAACTAAAGTTGTTAACTTTTATTTAGGGTGTAACCATTAATATTGTTTTAGATGTTGAACCTTAAAACAGACATCCAGTCTTATCATACACAATCATTCTTTCCAGTGACGTGGCGTGCTTTGCGATTTATCGATTGATCCAGTGGCGTGGCGTGAATTGCGATATATCGATTGTTGTGCCATTTAAAGCCATGGTAAAAAATCGATTATTAAGGTGTTCGCTACGAACACCCTGTTTATCGATCCTTTTCCATAGGTTTAAATGGCCGATAAATCGATATATCGCAAAGCACGCCACGCCACTGGATTGATCCGTCATTTAAACTGATGGGAAAGGATCGATATAATAGAGAGTTCGCAACGAGCATCTTAATAATCGAGTCTTTACCGTAGCATCAAAAAGGGAAATATCGATAATCAATGATTCACGCTTCGCCACTGGCTCTTTCAATTAGTCCCCATTTAATAGTTTCGATGTACCGAGAAGTGGCATCATTTCAAAGTATCCAGAAGTGGTGACGTACGCAGAGAAAAAAACAGCAAATAACCTAAGTTTGGTTTCCGTTAACATCCTATTTCTTTTTTCTCAGATTCGTACTTCTTTGTTTTTTTGGTCTAACGACTTGAACTTTACCTAGCCACCTCGAACGCCGGTAAAAATTGTTCCCTCCGCAAAGAATGAAGACATACAGGGTGATCCAAAAGTCCCTTCCACCCCCTCTAACTTTTTACCTAATTGAGGTAAAGATTTGAAACTTGGGGGATATTCCTAGGTCAAAGGGAGCTACTTTTTGGCCCCCCTAAAATTTTCAGGGGGGCCCCCCTTGGGGGGCAACGGCCCCCAACTTTTAATTTTCAAATGGGAAGACCCCCTTTGTGATAGCTCGTTCGAAAGAGCATAAAAAAAGAAAACTTTTCGCGCAAACCCGAAGTCAATATCTCAAACCGTTTCAAAATGGCGGCCGGTTAAAGTTCAAAATGGCCGAAAATTCACACCGGTTATTTGTCGATGGATTTGCGCGAAAATCGGTATGCAGGGGTATTTTGACACAAGAAAAACGAATTTGACGTTAGATTTTCAAAAAAACCGAAATTTCCAAAATGGCCGCCGGTTACAGTTCAAAATGACAAAAAATTGATTTTTTTAGAAATCTAAGTTCAAATTTGTTTATCTTATGCCAAAATACTCTCAAATTCCAAGTTTTAGGCAAATCCATCAGCAAAAAACCGAGGTGACAATTTTCGGTCATTTTAAACTTTGACCGGCGGCCATTTTGGAAATTTTGGTTTTTTTTTTTTAAAATCTAACGTCAAATTCGTTTTTTTCGTGTCAAAATACCCCTACATACCGATTTTCGCGCAAATCCATCGACAAATAACCGGTGTGAATTTTCGGCCATTTTGAACTTTAACCGGCCGCCATTTTGAAACGGTTTGAGATATTGACTTCGGGTTTGCGCGAAAAGTTTTCTTTTTTTATGCTCTTTCGAACGAGCTATCACAAAGGGGGTCTTCCCATTTGAAAATTAAAAGTTGGGGGCCGTTGCCCCCCAAGGGGGCCCCCCTGAACATTTTAGGGGGGCCAAAAAGTAGCTCCCTTTGACCTAGGAATATCCCCCAAGTTTCAAATCTTTACCTCAATTAGGTAAAAAGTTAGAGGGGGTGGAAGGGACTTTTGGATCACCCTGTATAGATACATGCGCCGCATTATAGCGCTCTGCGACATCGAACCGAAATTTTCCCCTGTCGAACCCTTCAGGCATCGAGCGCCCTAACATTGCCGCTTCATTTCCATCCCTCTACCCTCTCACTGGGCGCCCTTTGCGTCCCTTCCTCGGAGGAACCCCACGTAAGACCTTCGTCGGCAACCTGTTTCCTGCCGTCCTCTGAACAACACTGTAATATATACATTTTTTCATCATAATGTCATGCACGATAGTCTGTCTGGATCCATGATCTCCCGTACCCATTCATAGCCGACGCCATTAGTCATGGAGGAATGAAAATTCATCCATAATGATAGGAGTCATTGTATCTCTATGTGGACGAGGCCTTTCATTCATAAGCCTTCCATTCCGTGAACGAAAAAATTATGAAATAATAAACATAAATGTAGTTTAATAATCTTAACTTTCGCCGCCGCCGTGCCGCGCTGACCGCACTGACGTTTGACGCAATGCGTGAAGTATTCTTTCAGTCTTGTAGGCGCTATGCGTTTCGCGCCGATTGCTGCTGATCGCACTGTTTGACGCAATGCGTGAAGTATCTATGCAGTTATGCAGGCGCTTATATGTGTTACATGCCGACCGCCGCGCCGAGGGCTTCTCCTTTTCCTCTCAAGTCCTCGTCATCATTGCTCTCTGCGCCGCGCCGTTACAGGCCAGATTGCGTGTACGGTTTCTCTCTTTACTCGGCTATTTAAAGGTGCTGTCTTTTGTATCACCGAAAGACGAGAAAATACGAAATGATATAGGAGTCATTATTTCGTCTAATAGGACTATCTTAATCATGGTTGTATCTAGGGGATTCCAGGGAGGCCTGGCCCCCATTACCATTACAAATAGTATCATTTGGCCCCTCCTCCCCCCAAAAATTCTGGATGGAGGGGAAACCTGAAAATCTATTAAATCCAACAATTCGAAATTATTTTGAGCTAAGAATACCTAAATCAGCATAAAACCTGTGCAGAAATGAATGGAAATTTTGCGTTTTGCTAGCCTTAAAATGCGTCCAAATGAGTTCAAATTTTAAAAATTTCCCAAGGAGGGCCCCACGGACCTGGTGATAGAGGGCCAGTCCCTGCTCCCCAGAAAAAGAAACTAATTACGCTTATGATCCTAATCCATCTTTTGGGCCTGTGTGGTTCTATTACAGGACATGTTCTGTTCACCAGCCGAGTCCATCCATTTCAACACAGAAGACCTATCAGATGACAAACTAAAAAATCTTAGAGAAGAGGACACACTGAAGGAAGCAAGTGAAATACGGGCAAAGGCGAAGACTTATTTAGACGCGCTGAGCATTTTCGACTTGACTAGCAACCGGTCTTTCGGAAATAGCTGCGCGCGCCTTGCAAAATCTATCAAACCCATAATCTCGCCTGTGAAAGATTTTGAGCGAGAATACAGCGCACCGCTCTTTGTTTACCCAAGCTGGAAACCAGAAATATTCCCAGAGGTATATTTTCGATTTTTTCCGTTCGGAACTAGCCCCAAGGATAAGACTGACATTGACGTGGTCATCCGAAGGAAGGATGGAACTCTTTTTGCATTCGAAAGCTATCTGTCGTTTGGTCATGCAACTGCTGCCGGAATTTTGTATCGGATCGGAACCAAGAATGTGTCGGGGTGGTTCCTTCGAGGACTCAAAAAGCCAATCACGCACACGGTGGTTATAGGGATCGAGTTTCTTCAAGACGCTATCCGATTTTCGTTCCTGAGGGAACGACAGGATCAAACGCAGCCTCTGGTTGTTGAAGTCGTAAGAACGAGCTGATATGGGTTTTAGGTCCAAGTTCCAGCAAATCGAGTTTGCTAAGCATGGACCTGATTTTACTTCGAAATCATCGGGCCAGTTGCGTCCTTTTTGCAGTTTTTACGTAAGTGTTACCACGAGGTTACATGTCGGTCTCTTAGTGAATTCTTCAATTCTAAATTGAAGAACGCGGTGAGAGGTTTGAAATAGGTTAAGGAGGTGCTAGGAGGTGCTGGGCAATAGGTCAGCTGTGCCGGACACATAATCGTTTTATGATGCTTAATTCTTGTAAATTAGCTAAAAATAATAAGATCCGTTAAGACAGCAACGTTCTACGTTGAATATTAACAGAGATATCGCCTTTTGAAGAGTCGGGTTTTTGACGTCATCCACCGCACACCCTTGATTTCTTCAAACTTGTTTTCATCAGTCAGACATTTGCACTGGTTTTCCAACGTGAAACTCGGATAAATGCTAGGTTGAGGTGGCCAAGGGTGTCACTACCGCGGTGGATGACATCATAAACCGAACTTTTCAAAGCACGACGTCTCGGTCAATATGAAACGCAGAAAGTTGCTGTTAGAGCAGATCTTATTATTTTTGAACTTATCTACAAGAATCAAACATCAAAACACGATTCTGTGACCAGCGCAACTGATCCATTGTTGGAAAAACACACCTGTAGCTCTATTATGTCGGCCTGACATGACAAGACATAGCCCTATCTTAACCTCGTTGTATATCGCAATGCGATGTCTTATCGGGCTGCCTTAAACTTTCAATAATCGGCTCGCTGGAGTGAAGAAGTTCTCAATATCACGGGTAGTGTTGCCAGTGGTTTCAGCAGGAAATCCTAACTTTTGTCAATTATTAAACATTAATTCGACGGTGAAACTACCAAACCACGTATCTCGGTTTGCGACGTCGCAGACTTCCTTTCATACTTTATTTTTTAAATGAAAAACTACTTAACGTCCAGTCTTGAAAATTTCTGTGATTTTTCCTCTTCCTGTCGAGAAAATTCTGTGAAAATTTCAAGGAATGATATTGATTTGGTTTCCTTCAAAAAAATGAAATGCGAGCGTAGATTTTTAAACACCGCAAACGAGATACGTGGTTTGGTAGTTTCACCGTCGAATTGTAACTTCCAATGCAGAGAACTTTTGAAGGAGGTCGCAAATTAATCGGAGTTATATCTGCGGTTAGGGCCGCTCGAACGAGCTGCAAGCGTGCTCTCGACGCTTGATTAAGAAACGTGAAAAAAAATCCCAACAGGAGTGAGCTCGCAAACTTCGCTTCCTCCGCTTTCATTTTCCGCTTGTTTTTTTTTCTCCCGAACTGACCACCATTAGAAGATTAAAATCGATGCAGCTGCTCGACGCTCGCGAGGAGAATGGGAACACGTCCAGGTTTTAAAAAAGGTCGAGCGAGATCGCCAGGACCTGGGATAACTAATATCAAACGTAGCTACTTGCAATCATATCTCTTTATTAGTTGAAAAAACGTTTTATTGGCGCTAAATATTAAGGAACATCACGGAAAAAAAAGAATTGCTGATTCAGCAATTCAATTGCTAAAAACTGTGAGTGCAATGTTTCAACGCAGATTTTACAACAAAAAAATGCTACTTTAACCACCCCCGTGGTTAAATTAGTTTACAATGTGGTTAAAGTAGCATTTTTGTTGTTGTAAAATCTGCGTTGAAACATTGCACTCACTGTTTTTAGCAATTGAATTGTTGAATCAGCAATTTTTTTTTCCGTGCAGAAACTAACACATGAAAATGAAAACCAAGAATATGAAAACAAGCAAAATGCCTGGAATATTTTGGGGTGGTTTCAACCCCCTTTTAACCAGGAGATAAAAATAAAAACTATCTTTTTATGTATCTCTTTTCTGCTATCACAAATGGGGTCTAAGGGTTTTCGATTTGTGTTGATTTTTTTGTATGACTATTTTTGTTTCCTTGCCAAAACGGTGGTTGAAACCACCCCGGAACTTTTCAGGTATTTTTTTCTCTAGCCTT
Source organism: Bemisia tabaci (assembly GCF_001854935.1). Classification (NCBI taxonomy): domain Eukaryota; kingdom Metazoa; phylum Arthropoda; class Insecta; order Hemiptera; family Aleyrodidae; genus Bemisia; species Bemisia tabaci. The sequence continues at coordinate 1,273,430 of NW_017547105.1, read as the reverse complement.
GGTTTCCCTTTTTACTCTGTTTATTTTTGTTAAATTATTCAGACTATTTGAATTTACTTTTCTTTTATCATCAAATGTCCACCAAAAGTGTCGCATACCCTGGCGAATGAAAACATACAGAATTATGATTATTTCACGTCGAGTAAAATTATTTTCGATTGCTAGACCCGAATCTTGAATTCTCTTTTCTTCTCGCACTTTTGCTAGACGATAAAGTTTATGCTAAAGGTTACTAAATACAGATACCAGGACTTAGTTAGTTTTTGGACTACCGCTCTCTTTTTGTGCCGTAGTATCTTGATTTATTTTGCGAGGAGAGCTCCGTACTTTTGAAGGATGCCTGTCATTCTTAATATGTTGGAGCGCCTTCAATTTTTTATGATACTGTGCAATAACTCTGGTGTGAAAAAGTTGCTTCAGACGCCGTGGCACGCTGCGGCGTGGCGGGCTGTCAGAGAGTGCGAAACGCGCACTGGCGCCTACAAACCTAACAGGGATACTTCACGCATTGCGCAATGCGTGAAGTATCCCTGTTAGGTTTGTAGGCGCCAGTGCGTCGCCGCTCCGCTTTGTGTTAGGCTCTAATATTTAATCTGGCAGAGTCAGCGTTATTCAACTCATGATTTTGAAATGTTTGCACACTCTGTATGGACTATTCTCATTTTAATTGATGAAAAAAAAAATGTTTTAAAGGAAAGTATAATGTGTGTTTTGTAAATATTAAGGTAGTTCCGTATCAAACTTAATGATTTCCAAAGCACACGAATTTCTACACAATTTCTAGTAGCCTTTTATAGCCAATGGCGATAAAGTGTAAAGCCCGGCGATAGGAATTATAGCCCGACTGTACACTTTTTTATAGCTTCGTACAGCCCGGCTATATGATTTGCTCCGCTTTCTACAGCCAGCTATATGATTTTCGATAGCTTTCTTTAGTCGGCTATAAGAACTCCTATGGTGTTTTGAAACGCAGCTCCTATCGCCAATTTTTACCAGGGTGGGCAATTTAATTTTTTACAATAGAACGTTTGTGGAGATTCCTTTGAAAATTTTAAGAAATTTGCTACGCACTGATTTACTGAAATTTGCACAGAAATCTGCGCAACTGTTTTCATCTAAGTACTCAATTGAATTTGACAATAGCTGATGTGGCTTGGTTCCTCTCTGCTTCACGTGGTCCAAATCAACACAGGGAGGAAAATTTGCTTGGTTGCTCCGCACCAGCTTCCCGAAAGGCCGGCAACAAGTCGTCGCTCCTCTGACGTAAGAGCGTATCTCAATTTTGACGTGAGCCCTAAAAAGCATGGGTTCATATGCAAAACGGGGCTCACGTGGAAATTGAGATACGCCCTTTCGTCAGACCAGCGACGAAGTTAGCTTTCGAATATGTTTGGGGCGAGACTTTCGGTCCGAAACCGACGCTCTTTGAATCTCTTCCAGAGATTTCTGAGCACTTTGAGGTTGCTTTATCGAGCAGCTCGTTTAATCACTTGGCCAAGTCGTCCGAAATGTCGCGGGCTCGTCCGTTACGCTGCAGTGAAATTGACCGAATTTCCAACGTGACATCGATGGTTCAGTAACCTCTTTCCAAAACCGCGCTACGGCTATTGTTTCGCGGGACACAATGCCCTAAACGCGGCGCCATTGTTACCCGACGCCGCACAGTGGACCGGTTCAATGGAGATTTTGCATGTGTGAGGAATTAGCGATTTAACTATTGATTCTTATGTAAAAGTTCGCGAGAAACACGATGGAGCCACTGGTTTTCTCTAAAATCAACTCCCGAGCTCAAAAAAAGCTCTCAAGTTGAGGCTAAAATGGAGGGGATATCCCACGCTATCCTCAGAGTCCACCTCTACATCAAGACAAACTCTCCATGCAAAGATAGGGAGCAAATACATTAGCAGTGATGCCGTGTTTTCAGTTTTGGAGTCCCCGAATAAAGTGGCAGCCCTGTCAATGTATTTGCTCCCTATCTTTGCATGGAGAGTTTGTCTTGATGTAGAGGTGGACTCTCAGGATATCATGGGATCCCCATCCCCTCCTTTTTGGCCTCAACTTGAGAGCTTTTTTTTGAGCTTGGGAGTTGATTTCAGAGAAAATCAGTGGTACCATCGTGTTTCTCGCGAACTTTTACATGAGAATCAACGGTCAAATCGCAAATTCCTCACACATGCAACATCTCCATTGGAGAGGTCGGACAAAATGGACGTATTTAAATCAAAAGGAGCTATATCCATTCCGACATGAGCCCTGAGATCAATAAGAATACACGCACGACAGGGCTCATGCCACAATGGATATACTGCCTTTTGATTTAAATACGTCCAAATGTGGAAACTTTAGAAAGCTTTTAACTCCGTATATGTAAAGTTTGAGGTTCTAAAGGTGGATCCATTGGTTGCCGCGTATAATATTCTTCCAAAAGCACCCCTTGTAATTTAAAATATGACGATACAAACTTAAAAGTTCAAATAAAAAATTCCATGTCCGACCTCTCCAATCGACTCGATCCACTGTGCGACGCCATTGTCACCCGACGGCGCTAACGATCAAAACCGCGATAGTCCGGACCGCGTTGGAACAATCCAACAGATTTTTCTCCGCCCTTAATCAACGCAATTGCCTCGGCCAACAACCAAATGCAGGCTTTAATCTAATGAAATTTCCACGAAAATCACTTCGAAGTAATTTGAATGGATCTGCAGAATGATGCGATTATGAGAAATTAATGCTGCTAAGGAAAAACGCTGTTTGAACGTTTGAGAGGTGCTAAATTTCGTCTCACGAAACGTTTATCTTTACGGAGAAATATGAATATTTCCCCTTGATATTTTTAGGAACTTCAAGAGAAATTGCGAATAAAATTCTCGGAAAACTTGGAAAAAACACATTCATTGGTTCATCTGGAAGCCCGTTTTTTATCAAAAGAAATTTGGCACCGCCTAAAGGCTCATACAGCGTTTTTACTCAGTAAGACAGAATGAGAGGCGTGAGTCACATTAGGGTTGAGATTTTTGAGTAATTTTATTTCAAAGTAAATACTGACCCAAAAAATTCAATTTTTAGTTTCTCGTGAGATCAGTTTAACCTTCTTTGAGCTGTAATCCTCAATGTTACTCAATAAAAAAACACTTATGCCTCAAAATCCCAAAAATGCCCCTTAAATACTTCTTTTCTTTTAATTTTTATAGGAGACCTCAACCGTTTTAACGAATACAAAAGCTTGTAATCTGAACATTCCATATTGCACCCATTCGTTCATCTACGAAAACGATCTACAACTTTCTGTAATACATGCGTCCTCTAAATCAACACACGGCAAAAATGCGTCACCTTCGTCGAAAAATCCGTCTTCCTCCTTCCTTTCCTCTTTTTTCAATAATGTGTCCTTTTCATTTTCAAGATTTTTAAAAATTCTTTTACAAATTTTTTTGTTCCTATAATCGATATTAACTCCAGAATTACTTACGAATAATGATTCAAAGGGGAATGAAGGGAAAATACGGGTGGAAAATGTGATAAACACTCTCTAGTGACGTATAAAAAATATGAAGAAGAATACAATATTATACATATACAACATAACATTATAAAATACTCGCTGAGCCATGCATGTACTTGAAAGTATTTCGATAGAACAGCCCTAATCAAGTATTAATGTACGGAGCCGAAAAAAGATCAGTGGCGTGGCGTGCTTTGCGATATATCGATTGATATGCCATTTAAACCTATGGAAAAGGATCGATAATCAGGGTGTTCGCAGCGAACACCTTAATAATCGATTCTTTACCATAGGTTTAAATGGCATATCAATCGATATATCGCAAAGCACGCCACGCCACTGAAGAAGATCCATCTGCAAAGGTATCCAAATGTGCGTACAGAATTAGGTTCTGGTTTCAGTTCCGATGGCTGACTTAAGTAGATCAGAAACTTACAAGAAATCGGAAAATTTGGTTGTCCCTCGAGTGATAAATTAGAAGTAGTTGAAGGAGTAAACTGATTTTACTGATTTTATAAGTGCGAATTTCCGAAGATGTTATCAAGTAAATCACGGATAGAAATAATAATTCAGTACTTCAATTCGTGCGTCATTTTGGTTCCAAGTACCAGTAACATTAATTCATGGGTGAAAATTTGAATTCAGAAAACGAAAAAATATTTGACTGAGATATACTACAAAACTAATGAAAGATCCAAAATGTCGAAAGGCACCCCGATGTCCTCCGCCAACACGAATGTTATGCGTATTTAATATAATATTTTTTGAATAGATGTGAAGGAAAGAAAAAAAAGAAAGAAACAAGGGAAATGAAATATTAAGAAACCATCCAACAATTGAAGAACTCTGTGAGCGCGTCTAACTGTTCCCAGCTAAATGCATTTGTTAGAATAAGAATATCCTGATTATTTATATATTTGACTATTTTATCTTGGAGGAACCATGGTAGATCGGTAAACTGCGGAAATAGAAATTCAAGTATTTTTGAAGCTACTTTGGAGACCCGTTTCCTCCTAAATCCCTCGGTGATTTTACTTTTCAAAATATCACCATAGATTGAATATGTCTCTGCGGTAAATGTTTTCAAATTTTTGTAGACGATGTTATTCTTAAGGATGCCTGAGGTACTTTGTGTCATAATCTCAAAAAGACTTACTTCTTCAACGACAAAGTCACTTTTCAAGTTCTGGATTTCCTGTATGCAGTCATTCTTAAAGACATCCAGCTGAAAATATTCATAGGCTCTTCTTGGTATCTTTGGGCCCACCGAGCCATATGCTACTTCGATTTTAATGATTTGACAAGCGAACATTTTAAGGAAAGTCATGTAAGCGGGAAGTTTTTCCTCACTATTATTACGGAATACATCGAACAAGTCTACGGTGGGATGAAGAAGTTTATCGATGTATTCTTGAACCTCGGATGTCCGGGTGACATTAACATCAGAGAAAGAAATATTAAGAGGGACCTGAAAGGTTTCATAAAAGTCAAGCTCGAAAGGGAACGAGTCGTAGCTCATATTGGATGCCAGTCTCAAAAAGTCCTCAAAAATACAGTGGGCTCCGAATCTCAGTAGAATGTCGATAGACTCTTGACAATTCAATTTTTCCATCGCGTAGTGCAAAGGAGTTTTCAGATCGTTGTCAGTGGCGTTGACATCAGCACCACTTCCGAGGAGCACTGACATAATTTCCAAATATTGGCGGCGCGTGCTGAAATGAAGCGCAGTCTCCTTTTTATCTGTTGGTAGTTTAGCATTCACTTGCGCTCCATGATTTAATAAAAATTCAGTCATAGGCCAATTATTTTCATCAACGGTATAATGCAACGCTCTTGTTTTTTCCATGCCCACTCCATGCTTTAAGAGCAGTTCGGCCATATCTACATTGACAGTGTCCAGCACAGCAGAAAAAGCCTCTTCAATTTCTGCGGCGGAAACTCCTTTTTTTATTAGCCGCTCGCTCAGCAAGTTATGATGGAGGGTAATAGCAAAACTTAGAAACGAATCGCCGCTGGGAGTGGAGTAGGAATTATACGGCTTGTATACAACGGAAATGCCAAGAATGAGGAATTCTTCAACGACGGCTAAACCCTTTTCATCCATGGCACTCAAAATGTTTCTACGGGAGCAGTAGGTTTGCAATTCGCGAATTCCAATAATCTCCTCGCTGGACCACTGTTCGCTCAGTGGCAAGAGTTTTCTGAAGTCTTCTTCTGAACCGAACTGATTTACGTAAAGCGCGACTTTTCCCTCTTCCCGGTGATACGGTTTCACAGGTGTCAAAATCATACACAGGCCGTACTTTGCGTTTGCCTGGAATTTAGTTTGATCGCTCATTATCTCAACATCGTTGGAACGCAGACACTCGAAGATCGGATGATGTTCAACTAGTTGAGACGGGACCAATGCGTATTTCTTTTCTTCATTTCGGGGTTGTCTCAAGTGAGAACTAACGCCGGGCTTGGTTTCATCGCCTGACTTCAAGTTTTCCTCCGATTCGATGCGCTCCCACGATAATGACTTTCGGTCGAAGAAAACTAGAATCTCCGCTAAAACGGCAGTGCCAGTCTTTGGGAACGATGGTGTCTGAAACAGAGAGGAGATACACAGAAGATAATGAAATGCGACCCTTCTGGATTCCTAAAAGGAGGGATATCGATAAGGGCCTTTTATGGCTCCACGTAGAATACGGAAATCATCATGATTTGGTCCATAGGCCTCTGGATACGTGTTAAACGGTTGCCTGAACATACGTCTGCAGGCGCATTTAAGCGAGAATGCGTGTTTTTCTATCACTCCGAGGCTTTTTTGACACCGAGCGCATCGTTTAACTAACACCAACTTTTGATATGTTATCAAGGAGGCTTTAGGACACATTTTAATCCTGGTTTGGTTTCAGTTAGATGATGCGCTCATAGTTGCCCTGGTTAAAATTGGCAGTAGAATCTGTGTTCCAAAATACCATGGACCTACGGTCGGCTGTAAGATTTCCAATAGCTTCTATAGCCGGCTACACAATTTCTTATAGCCTTTTATAGCCGATGGCGACTAAGCAACTCACAGCCAGGCGATAAAGTGTATGCTAGACGTCACTAATTACGGATGCTAGGACTTAGTGAGTTTTTGGACCATTGCTCTCTTTTTGGGCCGTAGTATCTTGATTTATTTTGCGAGGAAAGCTCCGCACTTTTGATAGATGCCTGCCATTCCTAATATATTAGAGCGCTTTCAGTTTCGTATGATACTGTGCAATACCTCTGGTGTGAAATAGTTGCTTCAAGCGCCGCGCCGTGGCACGCTGCGGTGTGGCAGGAGGGCACCCAGCGCGAAACGCGCATTGGCGCCTACAAACCTAACGGGGATACTTCACGCATTGCGCAACGCGTGAAGTATCCCTGTTAGGTTTGAAGGCGCCAATGCGTCGCCGCTCCGCTTTGTGTTAGGCTCTAATATTTAATCTGGCGGAGTCAGCGTTATTCAACTCATGATTTTGAAATGTATGCACATCCCGTATGGATTATTCTCGTTTTAATTGATGAAAAAAAATATGTATTAAAGGAGAATATAACTTGTGCACAAAAATTTCTACACAATATCTTATAGCTTTCATAATCGATGGCGAAAAAGCAACAGCCAGGCGATAAAGTGTAAAGCCCGGCTATAGGAACTATAGCCCGGCTGCATAATTTTTTATCGCTTCGTATAGGCCGGCCGTATGATTTTCTCCGCATTCTACAGCCAGCTATATGATTTTCGGTAGCCGGCTATAAGAATTCCTATGGTGTTTTGAAACGCAGCTCTTATCGTCAATTTTTACCAGGGTAAAAAAACTTTTTTAAAAGTTGACTTTTAAGAGACATTCGCAAAAATCTTAGGGAAACACGTCTCTCCAACTGTATGCACGCTACGTAAATTATCGAGGGCAGTTATTAAGCCTTGTTAAACTCTTACAAGAAGATTTTCTTTAATTGTAGCCAAAAAAAAAACCCTAACGCCGTAATTGAACCGATCGCTTTTCAAATCTCGTAAGCGCCAAAATTGCGAATGCGAAAAAAAAACAAGAAAAACCGTTTCATTCGCTTTGTTGACATTCTTCGAGTTAAAAAAATGTATGTCCTTTTAGAAGGCTGTATTGAAATCAGACATGATTGATTATACCAGAGAAAATAAAGAGAAAACAACTCCTCCGCCACCAAAAAAATAGAGATTGGCGCTTGTGTGATTTGGAAAATAATCGGTTCAATTTTGAGTTTTATTCGGCTGTTTTTAAGAAAAATCGGTCTAGAGAAAGAACATTTAGGTCACAAGAATATATGAGTTACTTTTGAAGTTAATTGAAGAATTTTGTGCAATAAGGGCGTTGCTGGCATTTATCGCTGCTGTGCAATCCTGTGTCAATTCCAATGACCACTCAAAAGTAGTGTTATCCTCCATTATTATTTGAATTTTTGGTCAGTTTTCTCGCAAATTATTTCGAATGCACAAATAAAAGTTTAATAGTAAAATACGACCTTAATCGCACAATCTCAGAGCGTTGCATGTCATAAACCCCCGTATTGTACAACATGCCTTAATTTGACAAAAAATAAAGTCAAAAGTGTGTCCGAAAAAATGTAACCTATCTATATCGATTATCACTTGATGGGATTTTTGCGGTTGCACCTCCTTCTGACTTTAGCCTTAAAAACATGTAGGGCATCCAAACACCTCTTTTTACAAAGGGGGAAGGGAGGGTGTTAAAAGTCGGCCGTATTGCGTGAGATAATACTTGAACGGCATTACGTACTATGAAGACACGCGAGCAAGTTTGTATAGGTACATGCGATGCTAAAATTTTGAGTCAGCTTTATTTAGCCTAATGAGTGCAAAAGGAAGCAGGGAGTTTACTAACTCTCAAAATGGCTGCAATGATAGCAGATGAAATCCAAGTATTGCGCATTTATCCTAACACAATAACATTAATTGGTCCTTAAAAGCGTAAGTGCACCACACTAAACTCTAGGAGCTGGAATAAGCTACAAATTTCTCCCTAGTCAATGAGACTGTCTAGTTACAATCTCTAGTCAATCAATGATTGAAAACTCGAGTAACAAGCCGAAATAAATAATGTAATATAGTATTTCAAACTATACATGTAGATTAGAAAAATACAACTTACAAAAACATTAGAAGACCAACTATAAAAACAACTATATTATATTATTTATTTCGGCTTGTAGCTCGATTTTTTAGTCATTGATTATGTCTCTACAGCTTGGCCAGCCAAATCTGGCACTAAATTGTATTTCTCCTTAGTTGTGTACAAAAAGAGACTCACCATTTCTGAATTTCAACCATACACTCCGTGAAAGATCAATACGAAACAAATTCTACTGCGGTTCGAATATAATGGGAATGCACTTCCTACACATGAAACTACACAAACTCGAACTGTGTGTATTCGTAAAAGCGCTTGTCAATTTCTTGATTATGAAAGCAATGGCAAACGACTAGTTAGAATGCTGGAAATGGACTTCGACAGAGGATTGAAGCTCAATATTTTGTCACATTCCGGCCAAAGTATCCCAAGCGCCATGCGACGTTTCAAAATTTCTGCCGCCATTTTATTTTTTTTACAGAGAAATTGTTGGTTGAGTCTGTTCGAAAATTTCACTGAATTTTATCGGCAGCACGAAGAAAATTTGGTGAAATTGTCGGGCAACTTCGTTGAACGATTTCTTAGTGAAAGAAATAAACAGGCGGTGGAAATTAATAAACGTCGCATGGCGCTTGTAATACTTTGGCCGGAAGGTGACGGTTTCGTGGTGGCTGCGATGAGTCTGTCGGCGGAATTGATAATGATAATGTTGCTTATTATCAGCTGTTTCCAGAGTTGCCGATGGGTTTCTGCCTTTGTGAATAATCGCTGAAGATTCGAAGAGATAATTTTTAAGATTCTTTCAGTCTAGCGGGCTGATTCCTGAAATTGATAGACAAAGCGATAGACAAAGAAGACATAAGGAGTAAGAAAGCTAGCCTCTTCCTCTTGGTTGAGAGGGTTGCGGCCCCTACATATAAAGGGTAAAATGATGGATTAATTATCGGGTCTCTCATGGGTTGCCGTTGGTTAGTCTATTAGGTACCTCCTTTGTCCATTGCAACCACTCGCTTGCGATAGTATTCCACCATATCTTTTTTGTCTTCTTTGTCTATAGCTTTGTCTATCAATTTCAACAATCAGCCGGCACACTGAAACAAAATTCTCGGCGTTTTCACCAAGGTCCGTTGGTACTTTTACCATATCACTTTTCTTACCAATTATTGGTAATTTTACCAAGACAGAGGTAAGCTTACCTAAAAACCGGTATTTTTACTGTTTTTTTAGGTAAGAATACCAATTTTATTGGTAATCAATTCCCGGTAACTTTGCCATTTTATCTCGGTAATTCTACCGCACAGTCGATAAAAAATATTGGCGTTTTTACCAAGGTCCAGTAAAGTTACCGAGAGAGTTCAATAATTTTACGGATATTTCTCGGTAAAATTACCAATTCCATGAATGGTAACTTTACCAAGAAAAAACTGGGATCAAATAGAACCCTGAATCCTTGGTAATTTTACCCTTTTCTTAGTAAATACACCGAGATTTTGTTTCAGTGCACTTTATTTTCAATGTTGAGTTGCAGCAAGTCAGTGGCACCCATTTTTCCACTCATTTTCTGAAAGCACGGAGTGAACTGAGCTTCTGTGAATTTTTCAGATTTTTTCAAACCTCTAAATGATGAAGAAGTTTCGTTCCAAAAATAGGACCCGTTTGAAACGATATTTTTGGCGGGCTCTGATGACGTAGCTAGACGAGAGAAACGAAGGTGTTTGCTGATTGGCTGAACTCAGCTCTGGAGCACCGCGCGCCTTGCTACGTCAACTCGCTTACGACTGGCCGGATCTTGATTAGCTTTTTATTATTTTGGGTTGAGAGGTACGATTGAGATTAGTGGTTTACAAATGAACGAGGTGAGTAAAAATATTGTGGTAGGGTGAATGAAAGTGAGAGGCCAGCCATGAGATTTTTTACTGAAACCGCAAGTTTTCATGTTCATTTCGTCAAATGATAATAAAGCTTAGAGGGTACCGGTACCCTTTAAGAGAACAATTCTACTTCTCCGTTTTGTATCTACGAAGGTATAAGTTTCCACATCATGTTCTGCCCCTCCTATTGAGCACTACTGTTGCTCGATGGTACGACGACGGCTCTACGGGCCGCACTTCGGGCGACCGCTGAACCGGGGTTGTGGGATCAACTTAATGATGCAAAACTACGTAAAGCCAGGCTTCAACAAATCAAACTGGGTAGGAATATTTTTAAGGCGATTGAGCGATCGATTATAGATATTAGCCCATTTGAAGCAATGGAATGGAATCGATTATTAAGGCATTCGTTGCGAGCACCCTGTCTATCGATCCTTTTCCACGTGTTTAAATGGCAAATCAATCAATACATCGCAAAGCAAGCCACGCCACTGGAATACTTTGATTATCCCGATAAAACGGGACCGAAAGTACGTCTGATATCCACGTGAATTAGCTCATCCCTCCGCAGAATGCACTGCACTGCACATGCACATTCCACCGCGTTTGACAGGTGCACTGGTGCACAACACGTCACCCCTCTTACGCAAGGACGTACCTCAATGTCCACATGAGCCTTGTTTTACATATAAATCCATGCTCTCTGGGGCTCATGCGGAATTCGAGATATGCTCTTACATCGGAGGAGCGGCGAACAGTCCCAATCGTAAACTGTGCCGCTCACCCCTTGTTTTCGATCCAATTCCACGCACTGAACTCCAGGTACATGGATTCTAGCAAATCGCCGCTAGCAAGTCTGACGGAAAGGCGTATCCCGATCTCTGCATGAGCCCCAGAAGCATGGATCTATAAGTAAAATAGGGTTCACGTTGAAATTGAGATACGCCCTTAGGCCAAAGTGGCAACGGAATGAGCCGGATAGCTATATTACCGTGCTGAAGAAGAACGCCGTAAAAAGCCTTTAGACGTTGCAAAATTCCCATTGGTAATTTGCAAATTTAGAGAAAAACCAACGAATAATTTACTTCCAATTTTTAGGGAATTTCATCCGAAATCCACGTTCGAGTATTTGAAAATTTCGAGGTATAATATTCCCAACACTGCGAAAATAAATATTTTATCAAGGTGAATTCGATGACTCCTAAATGCTCATACAGCGTTCATCCATAGCACAGCAGTATGCGTGCGAGAGAAGAATGTCACGCAAACATCTGGATGTAACTGATTTTGTCAAAGTATTTATCTTCAAAGAATTGTTCTACCGTTTTTCCTCGAAAATTTTAGACATTCCAAATTGAAATCACGAATAAAATCTGGACAATTGGATGAAAAATATTCGCATATATCCTCTCAAAGTTCATATTTTACTAAAGAAAAGACAAGGTTCGATGGCTCATACGGTATTCTTCCTCAGCATGGCTGCATATATAGAGCAGCGTTTGATTCTCCGACAAAAGCCACACTGGAAAAAAAAAAAAAAAAAAAAAAAAAAGGGTGTACCCAAAATTAAGTTTCCCTATATTTTGATTCACTGGAAAAAAAAACACATTGGATCTAGAGTCCAGACTCCTGAAAACATCGACAAGAAAAAGTACTCTTGATTCAATCAGAATCTAGCTTAAATCAAGAACCAAGCCTCCTAATTTGAGCGTATTTCGTTTTGATTCAAGCAAAAATCCGATTGCACGAGTATTTTTTCTTGGCAATGTTTTCAAGAGTCTGGACTCTAGATCCAATGTGTTTTTTTTTCCAGTGCAGTCATCCGTAGCATACGAAGACTGGCACCCTCCAAAAAGTACTGAACCAAAAAGTCATACCTGGCGCGTCCGCGCATCACTTTCCGGGTTTCCTGCTGAATAAACATACGATTTTAACAAGGATAAAATAACAAGAGCGGGCTAAAAATCAGCGCAAAATTATGATTGAATAGGTGCACCGTACAGGATAACCCACAATAAAACCGCCAGATTACAAACTGAGGAAGAACTATGCTTGAAATTACCATTATAACGGTGCTCTACATGATTCCTTAATTGATATCAGCCATAACTAGTAATAGTGGTATTTTTACCACTTTGTTAGTAATTTTACTGCGCAAGTAAAACTGTTTAGCAGAAAGGAGCCAAGCCACATCCACTACTGCCAAAAAGTGGGCAATTTAAAGTTTTTACGAGAAAATTTTGATGAGGATCCCTTTTAAAATTTTGAGGAATTTGCTTCGCACAATGCAGAAAATTCATTGAAATCGGCTAAAAAAAAGTCCGCACAACCGTTGATCAACAACCTTAACCCCCCCTTAGGCCGTAATTTTTTTATGGACCAAACCTCAGAAAAGGTGGCTACAAGACCTCCAAAATATCGTAATCTCAGGTTAGAGAGGGATTTTAGGAGGTCCGATGGAGTGCAAACAGTAGTGAGGCGTGGATGATCGATTATCGATATTTCCCCATTTGAAGCTATGGTAAAAAATCGATTATTAATATGTTCGTCGCGGACACCATGTTTATCGATCCTTTTCCATACGTTCAAATGACAGATCAATTATATTGATACATTGCAAAGCTCGCCACGCCACTGAGAGATAACTAAGTTTTTTACTTTGAAGGATGTAATTGCCACTGAAATCTTTTCTTAACTTGACATTTTTATATAGTTGAGGCCAAATTCAGAAAAAAAAAATTCCCCTAAAATTTGGGGACCATAGCTCCAACTTAGAGCGCTTTTGAAAAAAACACTTAATTAATGTAAAAAATTCATATCCACGAATATCACACGTTCCTGCAGTCTGGCCCTGTTTTCTGGGACATACTATACGTCCGCAATTACATGATGGATAGGTGAAATTTTATTTCATGAGCTTTCAATCACTCATTCACTTGGACGAAAATATTTGTAAAACATATCACGCAGCCCGAATGAAACCATATATTCCAGTTGATTAAAATGGTGTTGTGATAACAACACGACCAATTAAACTGATTGGGCTTCGGGGTGGATGGCAGGTGTTGAGAGTTCAGCCCAACGCAACGCCACATAGTGGATTGATAGTGACGTGGCGTGAATTGCGATGTATAGATTGTTCTGCCATTTAAACCTACGGTAAAGAATTGATTATTATGGTGATCGCTGCGAGCACCCTGTCTATCGATCCTTTTCCATAGGTTTAAATGGCATGACAATCGATAAATCGTAAATCACGCCACGCCACAGTGGACCGAGTCAATTGGAGAAGTCGGACAAGAACGTAGTAACTTTAAAAGCTGATAACTCCGTTTATACAAAACATTGATTTTTCAAAATGGTTTCACTGGTTTCCTCGAGAAATTTTCTTTTACGAGCAGCCTTTGAAATTTGAAAAGTGACGATATAAACATAAAAATTTGAGCTTTAGTCAAAAATTTCATGTCCGACCTTTCTGATGGACTCGATCCATTGTGCGCCACCGTGCCGGACGATGCCTTCTCATATTATTGTGTTCACCGCCCCGGGATGTCGATCATGCATGATTCTGGATGATGCTAGGGCGAATCTCCTTTTTTAGGGGACAATTTTCCAGTTACAGGAGAGTAGCGGACCCTCTGGATATGCTACTAAAAATGACATACATAATAATGATTATTTCGATGGCCAAAGTGAAAAACCACGTGTCTCCGGTTGCGACGTTGTAGACTTCCTGTCATATGTGCGCTGCCGCGCTAAGGAAAAACGCCGTATGATCATTCGAGAGTTGCCAAATTTCTCTCGCATATGTAATATCAGTCGTAGAATCTGAATTTCACATTTAAAAAACCCTCCGACCTAATCATCCGACTATCATGACTTTGTCTTTACCTCTCTGTTTATTGGTGAAGGATATAAATAATAATTGTGCTTAATAAACACTGGAAAAAAAAAACAAATTGGATCCAGAGTCCAGACTCTTAAAAACATCGACAAGAAAAAATACTCTTGATTCAATCAGATTTAAGCTTAAATCAAGAACCAAGCTTCTTAATTTGAGCGGATTTCCTTTTGATTTAAGCTTAAATTTGATTGAAGAGTCCTTTTTCTTGTCAATGCTTTCAAGAGTCTGGACCCTAGATCCAATGTGATTTTTTTCCAGTGAACTTACCAGTTTTTTTTTTTAGTAATATAGAAAGTATTTTTAACTTCCAATTAAAAGGATTATAAATTAAATAAGACAGGCGTTAATGAAAACAATAAATACAATGATTTCTATCGTATTAGTGAGTCTAATTAATATTATTTATTTAAGATATTTTATTATATTTTATTTATTTATTATATCAATTCCAAGATGGCGGCCAAAATCGTGTCTTTGGCGGGAAAATGGCCGTAGATGGCTTTACATAATTCAAGATCACCCTTCTCCTCCGCCCGCGGGAAGGCAATAAAACCGCGTCGCTCGAACTTCCGCACAACCTGTTGTTCCCAGCCATTGCTTTTTTCGCGCCGCGGGGGTGGCGGTGAGGGTGGCGGACGGAGGGGGGGGGAGGGTGGCGACGCCTAAGGCGGACAGGTGGATGGCGAGGAGCCCAGCGAGACGGGGATAAGGTGCGAAACAATGTGAATTTGATGGAACACCACTCGCTTTGATTATTGATTTTATGGCGTTCGTGGCGGGACCCGATCCTGGACTCGGAGCACAGATTCCCGATCCGCGGTCCCGAAAGCTATGAAGATTGATGAAGCCGCTTTATAGCCGGCTCTCGAGCGAACGGCCACCGCTTGGACCGATGGGGTGCGTCCTCGAATATGAGCCATTGTTTCTGATTCTTGGATCGTGGAAGGGGCGGTTTTCGCCGGTTCGCATCCGAGGGTTCAGAGGGCTTGTTACCGGATACAGGATACAGGGTGATCCATTTTATTGCCAAATTTGGCTGGTTTAGCAGAGGTAATCACTAATCAGAGATGGAAAGTGAAATTTCATAAGGCTCGAATAAATTTCACAAAAGTTGAGATTTATTAATTTTTTTAGAATCATTGATTAAACCTTTGGAGGTCTGAAAGCGTTTCAGATGGTCTCTCTGTTGATGCTGCGGTATTATGCTACTCTACTGAAAGTGCCAGACACAAAAAGGGGGCAAAAAGGGGAGTTTAGAGAGAAGAACCCCAACCTAACCTCTAAACTAAACGAAAACATTTGTAACGCGCGAATGTTTTAGGCTTGGGGTAAAAAATTTCAAAATTTAGAATCACTGTTTCTAGGCGTTTCTTAGCCTCCTGAATGTATCCCCAAAAGTTTCAATAAATTTCATGAGATTTTGTGAAATTTCACTCGAATAAATTTCATGAAATTTTCCATCTCTGGAGGTAATACATGAATTCAGTCATAAAAAATTTGGGATGATAGCTAGTCTTCCTGAATTTTGCCTCATAAACGTTCCCAAAATTGAAAAAAAATTATGATTTTCCAAAAAAAATTTAAGCCGTGACAAAAAGTCTTATTTTCCATCATAGGAACGCTCCTGCGATTTGACGGTTTAATCGTGGATTACCCTGTATTCTTTACCCTTTGCGCCAGTTACCCGAGTGACGTACACAAATGACAGAACTCAATTCCGCGGTTCGACTTGAGTTCCCGGAAGAGAGCGGAATTCTCGCTTTAATTAACTACATATCGACGGTGAAACTACCAAACCACGTATCTCGGTTTGCGACGTCGCAGACTTCCTGTCATACTTTATTTTTTAAATGAAAAACTACTTAACATCCAGTCTTGAAAATTTCTGTGATTTTTCCTCTTTGTGCGGAGAAAATTCAGTGAAAATTTCAAGGAATGATATTGATTTGGTCTACTTCAAAAAAATATAATGTGAGCGTAGATTTTTAAACACCGCAAACGAGATACGTGGTTTGGTAGTTTCACCGTCGATATCTGTGTGTATTTCGCTACAATCCTGATGATGCCTTAATTCTATCCAAAATCGATTGAGGCCGGATTATTATCCGTGGAAGAGAGTAAGCTTTCTTCGAAATGATGGGATTCACTCATTGAATGTAGCTTGCAGAACGTCATATTCACCCCCATAAAGAAGCTTTTTAGTGACAACGTTTTATTTGAATGATGCATATATACTCTTCCACATGCTCGTATTTGGTGTCGAGGAAATTGAACTAAATTGAAAAATTGATGGAAAAAGTGCGAAACCACGTATCTCTATTCCGGTGTTTCAGAATTACAGATGCTCTTTGATTTTTTCGAGGAGAAACGAGCCAATTTAATTGCTTGATATTCATACACAATATTAAGCTAGCACTATTTAAAGTCATGAATGCGTCTGTTGCCCGCAAGAGATACGGCCAACTGAATGCATTTCCTCAGGGTCAATTCGCTCGGAAATCTCATTGAGCACACCTAAGTTGTCTGAAACCCACTCCTTAGCAAGCAAACTGCGTGGTTGTGTAATTTGTAACATGCTTCTTCAAAACCACGTATGCGGACAGTTTTTCATACCGGCCGGCAGTCAGTTTTGTCCGGAGGATGGTATTTGCAAAATAAAGAAAGAAAAAGGTGACGAACGATTAAGGTGATTCGTCAAGCTCAATTGACGTGTTCGAACCGGCGCGCGTGCGATATATCACAATGATTAGGTCAAAAATCTTGGCGGATTTTGAATTTATAGCCAAACAAAGGACGATAGCCCCTGCGCAAGAGCCTAAAGAATCATTCGAAGGCCAAAAATCGGCAAAATTCAGAGAAATGAAAACAGAATAGTGTTTGGGATAAAACCTTCTTTTCGATTCAGCTATCGATTTCTGTAACGAATGCGAGGTTTTTTCCAAACAGGAACACAACAGGAGGTTTAGGCTCTTGCGCAAGGGCTATCGTCCTTTGTTTGGCTAAAAATTCAAAATCCGCCGAGATTTTTTACCTAATCATTGCGATATATCGCACGCCAGTTAAAACACGTCACTTGAGCTTGACAAATCACCTTAGAAACGATGGAAATCGTACAGTAGAAAAAGTTAGCGAAATCGTTTGTTTACTCAGGTTATTTGTTTTTACTGTTCTGCCGGTGCAAACTTGATCGGCGGTGACGGAAGCGGGAAACTTGAAAAAGCGTATTACAAACTACGCAGATTGCGCGCCGAGGAGCGTTTTTTTTATGTATAAAAAGTGGCGAATTTGGGCGCAAATATGACAATTCAAGCTTATTTGCGCCCAAATTTGCCACTTTTTACCTCACGCTTACAAAAAAAAAAAAAAAAAAAAAAAAAAAAAAAAAAAAAAAAACTCTTTAGCGCGCAATCTGCGTAGTTTGTATCACGCGCTGATGTGTTCAACGTGATTCTCGAGCGAATTCACCAATGAATGGTGGTGGTGGCTGTGCTCTGCTAAAAATGGTGAGTACAAATGAGTAGAAAATCAAAGTCATATGAATAGAATTTCAACTTATAAAAATGCTGGCCGAGTTTAAATATTAGTGCATAACACAGAGCGCTGCGGCATGCTGCCAGCGCGAAGTGCGCACTGGCGCCTACAAACCTAACGGGATACTTCACGCATTGCGCAATGCGTGAAGTATGCCTGTAAGGTTTGTAGGCGCCCGCCGCGCCGCGGAGTGCTACGGCGCTTCAAGCAACTATTTCGCGATAGAGGTGTTGCACAGTATCATACGAGATTGAAGGCGCTCCAACCTATCAGGAATGACATGCGTTGTTTTCCTTGCAAAATAAATCAAGATACTATGGCACAAAAAGAGAGCGGTAGTCCAAAAACTCACTAAATCCTAGCATCCGTATTTAATAACATTTCGTACAATTTTGGAATTTCATTCGAGAAAAAAGTGAACTAGATTTAAGCAGAAACATTCTTGATTACGCTGTCAAGCATATGTTATTTTGAATTAAGAATAAAATAGCTGAATGAAAGAGGGTTTCTGCTTGATGTAAGTGACCTTTCTTTTGATATAAGCATCTTTTCTCCTTTAAACAATCATTATTTTCTTAATAGAATTTCAACTCATATGAATAGAATTTCAACTTATATGAATAGAATTTAACTCATACTTATGAGCAGAATTTCTCTATTCGGTTTTTGCCAACTTCTATGACTAGAGATTCCGACTCATATGACGTGACGAGAGATTTCAACTTACATGAGTTCAGCGTTGAATCTACCGTGTCCAATATCTCAGAAACTAGTCACCGCATCAAGAAAATCATAAGAACAAAATGTTCTTATTTCTCAAATTTACCTACTACGTCGGTGTCACCTGGTCAAAAACACCATTTCTGAAAATGAAAAAAATTGAATTCATATGAGTTGAACTTTTCTACTCTTATAAGTAAAATATTCTAGTAATACGGGTACGATTTCTACTCATATAAGAAGGGAATTCTACTCATGTGAGTCGGCGAATTCTGAATAGCCTACTCATCATTTTTAGCAGGGATAGCTCTTGCTTGCAACAGACCTATTCGAGAAGCTCGTGAGGAACCCACATATTGCTCTATATTAAGAGAGATTTTTGTAGACCGTGATTTGAAGTGGCTCCAGTCAGAAACTTTGTAGCCTCTCTCATCCGGCGGGATGGAGGCGGAATTACAGTCTCACGGAGCTTCGGGAAACTGTGAGAAAGTATTAAAAAGCCGAACAAAAGCTCGCGAGGCGCGCAAAGGAACTCAAAGGCATTTTGATAAAGTGGCGGAGTCGCAAAGCTGGTTGTTTGGAATTTAAATCATTATCAGATTCTGGGCTTGTAAACGGGAAATTCCGCATCCAAAATGCTTGGAATTACTATCTTCCCCATCAACAGAAGACGAATGCCTTTTGATTTTAATTTGAGATTTAGTTGCAATGAGTGGTGCGCTTTCCCACTTTATCTCCTCTTTCGTTCATTATGTGGACGTATTTCTGCCAAACGGAACTATGTGCATCATGACGTGAGCCCTGTCATGGATATATCTTTATGGGTCTCAGGGCTCATGTCTTAATGCACATAGTTCCGTTTGGCAGATATACGTCCATGTGTCCGAAAACTTCTCGTGTCCTTTCCCTCTATACTCTCATCCTTGTTGTAGTTTTTATGGGAATTCGTGTCCATCAAAATTGCTCGGGTGAAGACAGTTTAAATATTGATGGCTAAATGCGTCTCTTAATGAAAGAAACTTTTTCGAGAAAAATATTGAGTCTTTTGTGGCGTTTTAAGTGTTTTCAGTACTTTCCATCCCCTTGCTTACTAGAAATGAAACGGAAATGCATTGACGGAGGAAATCCACAAGTTTCCAAGATGTCATCGGTCAGCAGTGATTCTTTTACGTTTTTACGTTTCAATAGCCGTATTTAATCAACTGTAGAATAACTTTCACTTCAGAGTTCGCCTTCAATAAATATGAATGCAATATGAGCGACTTTGGAGCACGAATAATTGCTCGCAGTTTGTTCGGTACCTCTGCACTGTCTCGGCAATGAAATTTCCCGTCTCTTGGTCATTCGAGATATCGACGGTGAAATTACCAGACCACGTATCCCGGTTTGGGTAGTGTGGACTTTCTATCATACTTTATTTTTTAAATGGAATACTTCTGGATGTCAATTTTTCAAACCTTTCCTTTTTTTTTCTTCTCTATGCGAAAAAAAACTCTATGAAATTTTCAAGAAATGGTATTGACTTGAGATATGATAGACGCTCCGCAGCCCGTGACAAGATATACAATAAAATTACAATTTAAAAAATGGGTAACAAGGCTAAAATTTCACGAATAAATCTTGGTTTTATTCGTAAAATATCTGCTATGTTACCCGCTTTTTAAATTGTTATTTTATTGGTATTGACTTGCTCTCTTTCAAAAAAATAAAATGTGAGCGGAAATTTTTAAACACCGCTAACGAGGAACGTGGTCCGGTAGTTTCGCCGCCGATGTACCTACTCTCCGAAAAATTTTACCAAGAATTTTAGAAAAACATTCTTGAGAAAATAAAACATGGGCGTCGAAATTTTGCAGCGCTGCGATTGAGGTATAGATACATACAGGAGTGTTTTTTTCTGGTTTCCCTTTTGATGAAGCATGATGAGAAGGAGAGAACAGGACAGATGAGTAAATTGACCTGTGTATGAGGCTAAAAATGCAGCTTCAAGGAAACAAACACCATAGACTGCTTTGATTTCACATAATAGTAGAGTAAGTATTACCGCTGTGCAATGAGTGCGACCAATAAAGGACACTTGTGTGTGTATAATGTTTCACCAGCTTGCGGATACCGTTTTATGATAACACAGCTCCCTTCTGTAGCAAATATTACGGTCAGTAATTTCCACAAGTCACTGAGGAAATTAAACGTACCCCGGAGAGCTCAGAACGACTTCATCGAGAGAAATAAAGGACTTTGACGTGAACATGGTCAGTGGTGCAGAATATTTTTTCAGGTGCGGTAGATTGAATTCCGCGGTCGATGCTAGGCCGACAGTGGCGCGCTCTAGTACCAGACACGCGAACAACCAGCTGAGAAGGTTAGGAATGCGGTTGGGTTTGTTGTTATTGTGATACGGTGTGTGCAACATGCACGACGATTCACTTGCCCGTTGCGTCGGAGTTGTTACATAATAATTAATTTGCAAAAGCCCACTGGGCTTCTTGTCTTTTTCAGATAGGAAGTTCGTGATTACCGATACCTTATTTCGTGGTATCCTCGAGTGTGCTGTTCTCATTTCGCGTTTTAATCTGTTGACAAAGTGTCGAATCGTGAGTTGCTTACTCATTGTGATAAGGATTTCTTGCGGTCTCCTGTTCGTATTTTTGTTACTACTCTCGTACTTTTATTCGGTTTCTTCGCTCTTAAACTTTGTAGTTTTCGGAGCTGTTGTCTTCTCGTCATCGAATTGGATATGTATAGTTACAACGTGACGTCTGCTGAAACGCGGCTTTAACCTCCACTGTGAGTATGAGAATTCTGGTTGTTTTCTCTTCAGTTTTCCTGACATTGAAACCCTGTTGTATAATCGCAGTCACATAACCATCACCCAGGTTTTCAAGATTTTAATATGGGATGTGATTGTGTCCTGTCAATTTAGAAACTGCGGTAGGTTTTCAAATTGAGAGCCACTAATAATAGAATCCTGCCATCAGGTGCAACAGGTGTTCCTGTCGGAGGTCTTGAATGCATGAACTGCGATTGTAACAGCACGGAGCTAAAGATGAGACACGTAATTGACGGTTTCTCACATTTTAGGGCTATAATATTAGTCGTTCCATGAATGCTAGAGTCGGAGCACGCTTTTGCTTCCCAGCAAATTCTTCGAAAGTACTCGTGTCCAATTTCTATGGTAGAATTGTCCTTTCAAGTATTTCAATCCTTGCGGAGGAACTAAATCTACAAATTGTCCATGAGAGCCTTGTCATCATCTGCATACCGCAAGCAAGCAGTGTTAACTGCCATGGATGTCAGTTTTATTATTTTGAAGAAGCGGAGGGCAATCCTATAAGCAATCCCAGGTAGCAATAGTAACAGTTCAAAATTGCAATTTNTTTTGATTCGTCTAGTTTTACGGTGTGTTGTTGGAATGGTCGGGTGTTGGATGGTGAGTTTCGTATACATGTTAGTTTTCTCTATGGTGTTAGTACTATTTGTGACAGATGTGCAGTCCGAGTACCGAACTCCCAGGGAGTACCTTTCATGGACTTTTCATGCAGCCCGAGTACCGAACTTTCTCCAAAAATTATGCCATGAATCTTCATTTGTATTCAATTTGTGAGTCATTAGTTCATAAATCTGTTGCAATTCGTGATGTGCGTATGAAGTTTACCGCCGGTTTAATGCTGACGAGGAAATGTCAGGAATTCCACTTGAAAAAATTTCTCCAAATTATCGGAGAATCTTGCCTCTCAGCATCTCTTGACTTCTGCCCCACTTTAACAGTCAAATTAATACAAAAATATTACCTAAGTACCTAGGTTCAGTTTTTCACTTACTGTCAACCTCTGTTACAACCAAAAAAAACTTCTAGGTATCCAAACAATGTTACGCTCACAACGTTTGATTTACATACTGGCAGCATCGATGATAACATAATAAATTCTTGACCAGAGCTCTGGCCTATGGAAGGTTGAGAATAGATTAATTTAAACAGTGGCTGCAAGTCTTCAGTCCACTGAGTTTAGTTCTTGACGCTGATAAGTATTTTTTTCTACAGGTCGGCTGTTTTATCAAATTGGGCTTAAAAGTGAGCCACATCCGCTTGCTGAATTGTCACCCAGATAGGATATAAAGCAATTTTGTTTTTTGTCATTTTCTGTTATGTAATTTGAAGTTTGTTCGGATCACTTAAGTAGTATCCTGTCATAATTTTTTACCAAGATTACTCTTTAGTACTAGTGAAACTTCTTGAAAATACTGAAACGATTGCAAAATAGGATTGAGCCAAGACTGTTGAAAGATTGGAAGACAATGTATTAAGCGTAACACGTTTCTAATTTCTCTTTGAATTTTTATAACGTCTATAGACGGTAAATAGCTTATCTAATTTTTGATAAGCAGGGAAAAAAATAAGGGAAATCCTCGTTTGAAGTCGGGTCATAATTCTTTTTCTGAAAATCCTTTTAATCCATGCAATCTGCTCTCCAGACTTAAGCTTTAAATTTATGGCCATCAAATATTGTTGTTTATCTACACTGTTTACGCAGTCTTTCCAAGAGTACTTGCTTCTCTCGCAATTCCCTAACAATTTTTAAAAATTTCAGGTGTTTACCTATCACCATCACGATTCACGTCCAATATTCTGCATCATCTTCCTTGTGATTATTCTTACCTAAATCTATCGTTTCGCTATGAAATCGATGCATTTCTAGCTGCGGTGTTGTTGGGGAATTTTAAATTTCTGTAGTTTAGGTATCCTACTCACCTATCTGACCTTTCCTGGTTTTTCTGTGAATAAGCTTGCAAGTTGTGCAATCGAAAATGCCCTGATTTTTAGACTGAAATATAATTTTGTATCTCGTGTTAGGTGTTTCAAAATATATTTTGCAAATTTTGTAGCATGTCTTCAGCCAAGTTTGCAAACCGCTGCCTATATTCTTTGGAAACATCATTTCCCTCATTCTTACCTCTCGAGCTCCAATATAAAAAAAATTAAGAGTTAGGTAAATTAAAAAATCATTTTTTTTTTCTTTTTTTGTTTTTTTGGTGGATTGGAGTAATGAATGGCCACAAAATGGATGTTTTATTTTTCGTTTAAATCTTGTCAGATTTTCATAAAATGTTTCACGGAAATTTCCAATTTTCCATACCAGAAAACTCTTGCCCTTCACACCATCTTGGCCTCGAAATGGTTTATTCATTTTTCGTCAAAACCTCGTTAGATATTTTTGAAATATTTTACGGAAATGTTCGATTTTCCATATCACAAGTCTCATTCCTTTAACACCACCTTGGCTTCGATATGGAATAAAATTCGATATGGATACCTCGTCAAAAACCTGTCAGATTTTCATGAAATATTTAACGGAAATTTCCAATTTTCCATACGACAAGTCTCCTTCCTTTCACACCACCCTGCACCGCAATGGAGCTCAGCCGTCGAGTCAGAGGATATCAAAAGTGACTCAAGCGTGCGAATATTAGATTAGTAGAAGGGACCGATAAGTGATAACTGATTAGAGATAGAAAGTGAGACTCCAGGATATGACAGCCAGGCCGGGGGAGACACCCTCCCCCTACCGCTACCCCCCCCCCCCCATAATTCCTTCGGAGAAGGCGGTGCAGAAGGGGAGGGGGCAGTTGCCGAGGGCGAGAGTCTGGAGTCATTAGACTTGTCATCTCCATCGATTGTTTCCACAAGAGATCCCGATAATTGCTTTCCTGAGATTATCGCGGGCGCCGCACAGTGGGAACTAGCAGGATGATAATTAAAATTGATATTTAAAAAATACATTGGGAAAATGGAGCGGTCCTATTGGTTGAAGGGGGTCGTCTCTAAATGAATCAGTGAGTTCGAAAACACGCCAACTCGGAAAAAAAAATTGTTCAGGGAACACCCAAAACTGCGCAGCGGGCGAACAAGTTAGTTTAAGAAAAACCTTATTGGTGCCAAAGGACAAGTACTTAGAGACTTTGTAAAGCACCAAGTTGAAATCGATACATCATGTTTGATGACAGAGAATTAAGCGTAGTATAAGCCCATTGTCAGTCATAGTTTATCAAAAAAAATTGGCGCAGCTGCAGTTATTTATACAAAAATCAGTGTGTGAGCAGAATCTTTTACATTTTTATTTCTTCTTCTCTTTTTTTTGGTGCCAAAATCAAAGCTTTTGCGGAGTTTTCAACGAAAAAGATGCATCTCTAACAATTTTAGTTATTAATTTTCAATAATTCTATCGCCGCTTTAAATTATCGCGGGCAATAAAAGGCGCGCCCGTGGGCACCCGATATAGCACCTTCAACATTGTGAAGATACTTCCAACGATACACCGTTACGCATGCGTTCTGATGTGCAAATTGCCTACACTGCGCCTGACTGAGTGCACATCTATCACTCGCAATTCACGGATCGCGCGATCGAGCTTTTTTTGCACGCCGGAGTCTTCGGGAGAGGTTGGACACGACGTTTTTTACTATAACCGCAAATTTCGATGTCTATTTCGACAAAGTATAAATTTTAAGGAGTGATACCTAAAATAAATTCTACGAGGAAACCATTAAAACCACTTTCGAACCTCTACAAGTCTACATCTACACTGGAAAAAAAATGCATTGGATCTAGAGTCCAGACTCTCAAAAACATCGACAAGAAAAAGTACTCTTGATTCAATCAGATTTAAGCTCAAATCAAGAACCAAGCCTCTTAATTTAAGCGGATTTCCTTTTGATTTAAGCAAAACTCTGATTGAATCGAGAGTATTTTTTCTTGTCAATGTTTTCAAGAGTCTGGACTCTAGATCCAATGTATTTTTCTTTCCAGAGTACAATTTGTATTAACGAAGAAACAAGCTTTTAAAGTTTCCACATCATGTCCGAGCTCTCTCATTGACTCGTTCCTCTGTGCGGTGCTATAGGACACACTTGGAAACGCGTGAAGGGTGATGAAGACCTTCCTCGCCGGATCGCGGGAAAACTGTTCGCCACGCTGCCGTGTTAAAGAAAAACGCCGTATGAACATTCGAGAGTTGCCAAATTTCCTTAAATTAAATGTTTATTTTCGAGGAAAGTTATGAATATTTTCCCTTTAAATTTTCAGGAACTTCAGGTGAAGTTGCAAACAGCATTTGCTGAATAATTGGAAGAAAATGTTAATAAATTTGCCAAGAAATGTGTGTCTTATCAAAGGAAATGTGGCAACGTCTGAAGGTTTATATGTCGTTTTTTCTCAGCACGGTTTTGTGAAACGGGCAGTTATTGCGTCTATCTGGCATCTATGGCGAGGACTCCACGCTCGACAAGGCGTGTAATTGAAAAGGTTATGTCTATTACTTTGACTCGTGTAGTTGCCACGTTCGATTATTTTACGTGAATTGATATCCGATACTCATGAGTGTCGTTATCAGGGAGAAAAGGACCCCGGACCCCGCCGCCGTGTTATCACAGAAGAGAGCAATACAGAGAAGCAGTAAGCTCGACAATGGAAGTTTAATACTAGAAAAAAGTCCCAAGTCTAGAACACTGGAAAAAAACACATTGGATCTAGAGTCCAGACTCTTAAAAACATTGACAAGAAAAAGTACTCTTGATTCAATCAGAATCTAGCTTAAATCAAGAACCAAGCCTCTTAATTTAAGCGGATTTCGTTGTGATTCAAGCAAAAATCCGATTGAATCAAGAGTATTTTTTCTTGTCGATGTTTTCAAGAGTCTGGACTCTAGATCCAATGTGTTTTTTTTTCCAATGAATCTTAAAAAAATTGACAAGAAAATAATACACTTGATTCAATCGGATTTTTGTTTGAATCAAAAGGAAATCGACTTAAATTAAGAGGCTGCTTGGACTTCTCTTACTGGTAAAACACTACCCTAAGTTCCCCTCTCTTTTTTCCTAGAAAATCTTTTAATCAGTGCGAAATGGTTCAATCATTAATGGAGCGATTACATAATGAACATCCAGGGGTAGCTTACCGAAGTCTGCCGATTAAGTCATAACCACGTAAAAGAAAATTCATCGTGTGAGCTGTGTGATTGTAGTGAGCCAACTCAAGGAAAGTCCTAGATTTATAAGAAACTGTGTAATAGGTTACTCATTTTTGTCTATGAATATATTCATTATGAGTACTGATGGAAGGACATAATCAGTAGACAATTCTCGACGGAATTTTCCTTCCTTTCTCAGACGAATTCCCAAATTATTCGAGGATTAGAGTTGCCGAGATTTATGCGTTGCCGTTTTGAAGAGAAAATTTGTTATTTTATTACCTCAAAATCCGTCCTCAGAAAAATCCAAGTTTTCTTAGTCAAAGCGGTCACTTAGAAATGTCTTTGGTCGAGATTATTAATTGGATCGCATTTCGGGAAAAGAAACCGGCGCAATTACAGTGTTGTTAAAATGTTTGCATACCACCAAAAAATTGGTAATTTTAAAGGGAAATAATTGTGTAAATTTTAATTTTGTACATATATTCAGCATTTTTCAAAAGAAAAAAAATTTGCACGATTTTGGAAACACTGTAATTACCCTGGTTCCTTTTTGCTAAATGCGATCCAATTGGTGTATGAAAAAATCAAGCAAATGTTTTTTTTAGGGGTGCAGAATTTTTCCAAACCAAGGACCGAGCGGTCGTTCGCGAACTGCGTAGGCAAGGGGAAAATTGCGAAGGCTACGACCTTGAATAATGGGTGTTACAAAATGCATTACGTTTTGATCAAATACGCTTTATTTTTTCGCACACCTTCCGAATCTGTGTATACGCGCACGCGCTGCCCTACGCTAATCCTAATCTGCCGTACCAAGGAAAAACGCCGTATGAGCATTCAGGCGGTGCCAAGTTTCTCTCGATAAAAATCTAATTTACTGGAAAATCTGTGAATATTTTCCCCCAAAAATTACAGGTAATTTTTTACGCAATTTAATCTAAAATATCTGAAAATTTCAAGGAAAAAGGTTCATGAATGCAGTCAAAAATACCTATTTTAGCAAGGGCTATTTGGCAACTCTCGAATGTTCATACGGCGTTCTTCCTTAGCACGGAAATGATAGCGAACGCATCTCGGAACTTGAAGCTGAGAGAGAGACTGGAGATCGGGGAAACGGCGCGATGCTTGAAGTATTCTGACAGTTTTGCAGGCGCTTGCGTACTGCGTGATACAACTATCTCGACTTCCATGTACGTAAACTTGAGTATTCACGAAATGAAGGATAACGTGAGCTCTTTTCGGCTGACTCGGAGATTTTAACGTATAGGTAGAAATTTGGCCAGGACAGGGAAGAAATTCGTGGTACAACTATTTCGACATCTAAGATGGTAAAATCGCATGTTCTTTCCGGCTGATTCAGAGACTTTAACGCATGCGTAGAAAAGTTAGATTGGGCGAAATGTGTGATACTACTATTTCGACTTCCAAGTAGGTAAAATTAATTATCCACAAAATGAAGGAGAACATGGTGTTCTACTTCTTCTCAACTATTTAGATCGTCAAGCCCAACTTTCAGTTTGTGTAACTGGATGTACCTACAGCTCGTATAACCTTACTTGTGAGGTTAAAAGAACTGATGTATGAAAAAAGTTAGGTTACAAAAGTATAAGAATCTGTTTTAATCTAAAGAGTTAACTCTCAGCATAATGAAGTTAACAAAAGCTTATGAAGGATGTTGATATTTTGTTAAAATTAGCAGAACCTACTGAGTTTTACCGAACTAATGCAGAAGCAGGCCCGCCACAAGGGGGGGGGGGATACTGGGTCCTTGGTACCGGGGCCCGGGCCCTGGAGGGGCCCGTGACTCAGGTGACAAACCACTACGAATTCATGTGTAACCCTTGTCTCGTAAGGAAAAGTGAACAAATTACCCTAAAAATTCGGCAAAAGATGAATAAAGTTTCAAAAACACGCTAGGGCACTATAAAATTTTTCTTACTTTTTTAGAGATTTCTATCTATTTTCAAGATTTTGAGTATATGTAGAATGATATTTTTAGTAACTGCGTTTCATTTTCTTCCGTTGTCGGATGCTGAGAGGCTCCTGTCTGGGCATCCTCGACTTCAATGGCTCAACTCCCTTTCCATAGACGTACAAAAGGGGAGTCCAGGGGGCCCGGCTCCCCCTGAATTGAAAAGTATCATCTGCCCCCCTCAAAAAAAATTTATAGATGTTTTGAATGCAACAATTCGAAAGTATTTGGTGCTGAAAGTAAAAAAAAAGGCGTAATTATTCTGCAGAAATTGATAGAAAATCTCCATCATAAGAGCCTCAAAATGCGTCCGAATAGATTTGAAATTTCAAAAATTTCCCGGGGGAGGCCCCCCGAACCCCCCTCTGTGTTAGGGGCCCGGGCCAGAAAACTGGTACCAGGGCCCGAGATGGGATGTGGCGGGCCTGTGCAGAAGTGTTGAATTTTTTAGAAAATGGTCGTGTAAATGTTGATTGTCTTTTTAGAAAGTTATTCCACGAGTGTTGAATCATTGAAAAGTTACCGCGAAAGCGTTAAATTTATTTCATTAGAAATTTTCCAGAAAATCATTGTATTTGTTTAGGACAATTAATGCCACCGCATTTAATTTTTAGAAAATTACTACAAACGCGCTATTTTTGGGTAAAAATTACTGCGAACGCACAATGTCATCGCACAAGTTTTGAATGATCGTGTAGCGTTTTTCGGTAGCACATCAACACAGAATGATAAAAACGCGACGCCATATAAAAGAGTTAAGACTCTCAAAAGGATCGTGACTATTTTCAGATGAGCCATGGGTTAGATCACAGTACTAGTCTGTTGGGGTCCAACTAAAATGGAACATCTTCCCTTTTAGAAATATTATTTTTTGAGCTTTACTGAATGTTAGTAGCGAGGTGTGAGTGATCAACTGTCGATTTTTCCCCATTCGAAGCTGTGGTAAAGAATCGATTATCCTGTTTATAGATCTTTTTCCATAGGTTTAAATGACAGACCAATCGATCTATCGCAAAGCGCGCCACGCCACTGCTGAATGTCCGAAACGCGAGGATTACAGGACCCTTTTACTCACTCAATCATGCCTGACGTAAAATACTTTGACGGAATTCCAGGAAGCACCGGATAGAATTTTTCCCCACGACCTACCAAAAAGAGATTGTTTCAGTCTCATATTCCGCTTTTTTCTTTTTCAAATTTTATTTTCACTCCCGTCAACCGCCCCCTAACAATTACACGACCCGGCTATAAAGAGAGCAGTTCGGACGACTGAAAAATGCTGCTCATCGTTTTAGATTAAATTCTTTCGACAAATTCTGCAGGGAGTAAATTGAATAAATGTTTTTTCGTTCGACGGCGTATCATAATTACTGTCAGCGTTATTCGGTTGAGCCGGGCCGGTTATTTCATTTTATTTTAGAGAAATTTACTCAAGAGAGAATCATTCTCGCCCACGCTTGAACAGTATCGGACTTTAATATTCGTCACGCACACGTTCCGTTCATACACCCTCGCTCACTTTCTGTTTCCTGGGGGACCTAAATAAATCTAGAGAGGTGCGGTACTAAAGTGTGGTCATTGGCAAAATGTATAATGGACCGCAAGGCAAGGTACAAAATTAGCATTCTGATGCTTAAATAAAAAGTTTAAAAAAAAAAAAAAAAAAAAAAAAAAAAAAAAAAAAAAAAAAAAAATATAAATTTTTATTTACGTGAAAACTTGTGCGGTAATTAGCTCTCTCATTTTATATTATTCTGATACTTGTTTTCCAATCCAAATTTCACGTCTCTTCGTCCAAAACTACGCCTTAGTATATGCCATATGCAAATCCAAATGTTACCAAATTTCCCCCAATGAAGCCTTCGGTTTTTTTTTTTTTTTTTAAAAAAAAGAAAAATCTGAATTTTATGTTGATAATTTTCAGATCCTGTTTTAGATAACATTGCGAATGAAACTCTTTGAAAGATTGGGAGAAGATATTTACAAGTTTTCCTGAAAATTCATATTTTATCAAAGGAGATTTGACGTGTCTTGAAGGCTCATACGCCGTTCTTCCTCAACTTAGCACAAGGGCAATTCTTGAAAAATATCAGCACGGTTTTCCATGATTTAAACGCATTTAAAGTAATCGATTCCCTCACCTAAAATCGATATTTTTAATGGATTTAACGGAAGAAAAACAGTGTTGCCAAATTACAAGAATCGCGACTGGCACGTTAGTACGAAATGATAACATACGATTATTCTCGCGAGTAATTTTTCATTTAGGTCAGAGAAACGGGATTACGTAATCGCCTTCAAGAATTAACAAAGAATAAGTCCTCTGAATCAAATCTGTTGAATGCAGTTCCTCGGAACTCTACGCGATTACCGATGAGTAAGTATTTGAAGTTGTTAATAAATTGAACCCACTTCGTCGCTCCTCTGACGTAAGGGCGTATCTTAATTTCAACTTGAACCCTGTTTTACATATAAATCTATGCTATTTGAGGCCCATGCGGAAATCGGGATACTCCCTTACGTCAGAGACACTACGACGTGATTACAGCGGGGGAGCGGTGTGGAGCAGAGGCGTGGCGTGCTTCGATAGATATCGATATTTCCCCATCAGAAGCTATGGTAAAGAATCGATTCTTAAGGTGTTCGTTGCAAACACCCTGTTAATCGATCCTTTTTCATAGTTTTAAATGGCAAATCTATCGAGATATCGCAAATTACGCTACGCCACTAGCGTGGAGTCGCTTCAAATCCAGTCCCGCACGAAACGCACGCGTCCTTAAGGTGTCCGTCATCTTACAATAGCCGTATTCCGTACTGTACATCGTGCGAGTTGCCATGTGGTTCGGAGAATAATTTCAGGTGTCGAATAAATAGTTTTACAGCTCCACTGCCATTCTGAGGAAGAACGCTGTATGAGCCGGCAGGCGTTGCCAAATTTCCTTCGACAGATCACGAATTTCCATCGTGCATCGTAAGAAAATAGCGAAAACTGCACTCATGCGCATTCCTCTCCAAGCCCATCACTCGAGAATTCGATGTGTTTGAGGCCCTAAAGAATTTCAGCTCTTAAAGTCAAGAGTGGGTTATCATTTTCCCTGATTTTCATAAATGTTGTTCAAATTGGGAGAAAACGATGATTTTCTCAACAATATTGGGGCGGTGCGCACATCTGACTGGGGACATTTTTGGGGAGAAACTTTATAGAAAAACGACACTATTTTTTTAACCGAATTATAAAGCTGCTACAATGTGGTAGTCCAACCCTTGAACACCCTGTATGTACCACTGTGCTAAGGAAGACCGCCGCATGACCCTTCAGACATTGCCATATATTTCGTCTAGCAAAAACGGATCTACTGGAAAAACTTGGAATATATCTCTTCAAACTTTTCAGACAATTTTTTTTGCACTTCAATCTAAATTATCTGAAAATTTCAATGAAATGTATTCATGCATTTCCCCAGAAAGGCATGTTTTATCCCGGTAAATGGTAACTCTCGACTTTAAAATATGGCGTTCTGCCTCGGCAGTTTTTCTTAGGGGATTTGATAAGCGCGTGCGTATCGTAAAATTCGTCGAGAGGTTTCCGATACTTCTATGTATAGGATGACTTCCGCCAAGAGCAGAGATTAAACTGTTTAACCGGTTTGAGATATCAGAAAACACAAATCCATCGGGTATCAGCGTAAAAATGGCTCCTGCCGCCAATTGAACTAGCGCTAAGATAGACTTAGGCGAAACTTAACAGTCTTTTTCTGCGAGAAAATTGTTTTTCAATGGACCACTAGATAAGGTACGAATTTCAGCATTCTGATACATGTTTCTTAACCAAAATTTTACGTAAAACACGATGCACACAACGAAAATTACCGAAATTAACTCCTCACGAAGATATTTAATGATTCTTAATGCGTGAATTCAAACCACCCGCTCATGAAAACTCAATGGTCTACGTGATTCACATCGCGCGCTAAACGTTATCATGACGGTCTCTGCGATATAAAAATCTGGCAACCTCAATCTTGACGCTTTGGCTCAGTTATAGCAAATTGCTAATAGTTTGAACAACACATGGTGGGAAATGAACATTGCTCGATTGAGAAGCTTGCTGAAACCGTTGTAGTGGGCGATTTGACTCACGTAGAGTTATGAGTTTCTTGTCAGAGGGCAGTTCAAATTCCTCGTAACCAATGTGAAATAAAAACGTTAATATCTTCGTTAGGAGTTGGTTTCCGTAATTTTCGTTGTGTGAATCGTTTTCTACGTGAAATTCTGGTTAAGAAACACGTATCAGATCGCTTAAATTCGTACCTTGTCTAGTGGTCCATTTCTGCAAGTATTAGATTACAGCCGTGTTCGGCCTCGCTTTTTTCCCGTTCAGTGTTCCAAGAATCTTGGAGCAGAGTAGCGAAGTTCTCATGGGAATTTTCACCTCTCGAGTAGCTTTTCCGAGAAAAAAATGAGTCGACACATAATCGAGGATTTTCGTTCTTTTATTTTTTCACGCACATTCGGGCATGCCGGTGCTTACAATTCCAGGTTTAGGTAGTAAGCATTCCTATGTCGATGGCCAAAGTTGAAAAATGAGTATCTCTAACTGCGTTTCATTTTCTTAAAGAAAATTAACCAAAATATTCCCTGAAAACGCTTGTCGGATTTTTATACACGAGTGAAGATAACTAATTCCTGAAAGTTTTTGAAAAAAACTGTCGGCAAGCTTTCCTTTGAAAAATAAACATAAGCGGAGATTTTCAACGCCGCAATCAGAGTTACGCATTTGTTAAATTCAATCATTAATTAGAGACGACGAAATTTTTTCGCGCACATTCTCCTTTCGAAACGGACTGTCTTTTACAATGGGGAACTACTATCTCTTTCTCTTACTCACCCATTGAAACACTTATCCCCGCCGGGAAACTAGTGGCAAGTTTGTTATTTCTAAAATGAGGAAGAAATAGTAGCTCCTGCTTCTAAGTGACAAACGTAATCTAGAGTACCCGAATAGCGAGTACGGATCGTTTCATGGAGGGCTTAGGGCCCAAACAGGCAGCCAACCTTCCAACTTTCAAAATTTTACTACCAATCTTCAGATTTCAACATTACTTAAACCGTAATGGGAAGAATGTTCATAAGTGAGCGTTCTTCCGCAAAAATGAGTCAATTAAAGCAAAAACTACGTAAAATACGTGCTTTACAAAAACGACGGGTCATCTTTTCTTTCTATACTATAAGCTCCAAGACCTCCTAATTTTGCGAAACTGGTAACGCTTAGTTCCAGCGTTCTACCAGGCCGATTTTCATGATTTTTGCGGCTATCGACGGGCAATTGTCTCTAGATAAGCCAACTCTTTTTAGATTTTCAAAATATGGCCCAGGTTTTTTTATATTACGTGGTAAAGTTGCGAATTCTCCCATTTAAACAATGTAAATTTATACTTTTTGTCATAGTTCGTTTGAGCGTTCTACCGGGCCGATTTCCATGATTTTTGCGTAAATCGACAGGTAATAGGCCCTAGATGAGCCCACTGTAATCAGATCTTGGAAAAAGGACCCAGGTTTTTTTAAAATCACGTTATAAAAGTGAGTCAGTTTACAGAATGCTCCGGTACTGCTACCGCTATGCGCGGGAGGATGCGCAGTGGTCGAGGAGGTTGCGCAGTAGCTGTGTAGCCTGCGCATCAGCTCTACACTTATCTACACAAGATTCGCACCGTTGACCTAATGTCGACCGTTGGCCGAGTCGTCTAAGACGTTGTAGCCGTTCACTTTTACCTCGATGAGGGTTCGATCCCCGACTCAAACATTTTTAATTATTACCTGACTAATGACTATCATTGTTCATTGTTTTACTGCAATATTTCATCGAGCAGTCATTCCAAAACGCGTCCTTTTAATTTTAAAGTAATTTTAAGTGAAGTTAAAATTAAAGTATATCTCATATCGTAATTTTCTAGGGGGAGAATGAAACTAAAACTGATAGGAGGGTAAAAATAGGGCCGCGAAGCGGCCCATTGATGGCGCGGAGCGCCTTCGGGGGGTTGGGCCGCGTAGCGGCCAGGGGGCGTAGCCCCCTAGTAATCAATTGTAATCGTAAATCTTTCTGGATCATTTAAATCTGTAAGTTGGCTGCCCATTTGGACCTTCACTTTATTCGCAGAGGTATCGGAGAAAACCTGATGGATTTTCGGAATTTCACACCCGTCCATACTCTCCCTTTGTGTGCTGGTTACACGCTCAAATTTAATGGCCATCAATTTCCGATCAAATGGTGACTGGTGCGCACCATCTACCATCAAATTTCTGCGGCCTGCAAAAATTTGATGGAGCTGTGGGGCTCATCCTTGTTTCATCCGCTGTTTTAATTAATTTTACTCATCAATCTAGATAACTCTCGACCGCCATCTTGGACATCATTTTGATCGGAATTTGACAGAAATTTTGAGCGTGTAACCAGGCCAATACACTGGGAAAAAAAACACATTGGATCTAGAGTCCAGACTCTTAAAAACATCGACAAGAAAAAATACTCTTGATTCAATCGGAATTTCGCTTAAATCAAGAACCAAGCCTCCTAAATTGAGCGGATTTCCTTTTGATTTACGCTTAAATCTGATTGAATCAAGAGTATCTTTTCTTGTCTATGTTTTCAAGAGTCTGGACTCTAGATCCAATGTGTTTCTTTTCCAGTGCAGGTTCTCTTAATGTAATCCAAATATTCGTGAAAACATGATTTTTAAACGCAATCCGACGGCAATGGTCTTGCGCCACCAATATTCACACTGCGCGTTCTAAGCGTCTTTATCTGACGCATCGTGATTCGAACAGCAATAAAAACTATTCACTCGAATGAACAAAAGGAACAAAGTCGCGCGTGTAAGACAAGCGAAAACAAACCCAGAAAAAAACGTAGGGGGAAAAAATCGGCCAAGCACCCTCGTAAAGGATTAAGTACTTAGTATTTCCTCTTCGCCGTATTAGCTTCGTTTACGCGTTTCACTATCGACACTTTTCCTCGGATTAACGCTTATTATTAACCTACGATCAAGGAGTCCAAGCCGAAACGCTTAAAACTATTGCCGCTAATGACTGTATGGAACTTCTGCGCTCATAAAAATGGTTTGATGCTGCCGAAATTATTAAAGAAACTCCCTCATTACCAACCAAGTGATACTCAAGGGCGGATTTGCTTCTAAACAGTGGCGTGGCGTGTTTTGCGTTATATCGATTAATCTGCCATTTTAACCGATGGAAAAGAATCCATAAACAGGGTGTTTGCAACGAGCACCTTATCAATCGATTTATTACCATGCTTTCAAATGGGGAAATATCGATAATCGATCATTCACGCCTCTTTACTGATTTATCCCCTTGACCTGTTGCAATACCACCAACTTCCACCAATAGGATCAACCCATTTCCTCTTTGTCTCCTTTGTCCATCGCTTTGTCTATTAATTTCATAAATCAGCCAGTTGTAGGCTGATTGTTGAAATTGATAGAGAAATATTTAGACAAAGGAGACTAAGAGGATATGGAGGGATCATATCGGTGGAAACGGGTAGTGTTGCAATGGACAAAGGAGGTAGGTAATAGAGTAACTGAAAGCAACCTACGAGTCGCTCCACACCACCTTTTTTTTCTTTGTCCATCGCTTTGTCTATAAATTGCAAAAATCAGCCAGCTGGAGCAGGGTGGCCAAATTTAATGAAAAATAAAATTTTGAAATTTCACGTAAAATATTTAATAAAATTTCAGAAAATGAAAGATATTTTAAAAACCTTTTCATGTTTAGAAAAATGTAAAAATTGTGACTTTCTTCTATTTTCATGTATTCGAGTGCGGGTCGCATACTCTAGCCCCTGAAAAACATGAAATATTTCCCTGAAATTTCCAATCCTTCATTTTTTTCTTACGTTTCATGCCACCCTGATCTGGAGCTATTGCTTTACTTGACACACGGCTGGCCAGGGGAGCATATCTCTCTGCCACTAGTGACGTCATCACTACGCGTACTACGAGTCCTGCTCGTCCCACGTGTCTCTCGAAAAGCTCCAAGTTTTCCCTCCCTCATCCGGATGGCGGGGGGGGGTGAGCGGCGCGTTCAAAGACACCGGAGCACTTTATCCCGGGCACCCGTTTCGGTTGTTTACGTGTCGTCGTGGAGGATGCTCCTGATGGGTGCGCTCGCCAAGTCGCGAGGGCCGCTCGGGTCGGAGCTTTGAGCTCGGAGGACAACGCCCGGCGCACACTGGACCGAGTCAACAGGAAAAGTCGGACAAGATTTGGGAACTTCCAAAGCTTACATCTTTGGAAATTTGACACAATACAGTGCACGGTGATTCGATGGACGCCATATTTTGTGTCAGAACGACGTGTGATATATCGCATCGATTGGTTCCATTTTTTCAGCTACTCGTCATTTCTCTCGAATTTTGAGATAGCAATTTTGTAGTCAGGAGACTGAAGAATTCACGCACCAATTTTGACAAAAAAATTCAACGTATTAAAGACGTAGCATTTTTAGAGGAAAAATATCGCATTCGATACCGCTATCGAAACTGCACTCGAATGCGATGTTTTTCCTCCGAAAAAAGTACGCCTTTATCACGTTGAATTTGTTTGTCAAAATTGGTAAGTGAATTCTTTAGTCTCCTGACCACAGAATTGCTGTATCAAAATTCGAGAATAATGACGAGTAGCTGAAACAATTGAACCAATTGATACTCTATATCGCATGTCGCTCTGACACAAAATATAGCGTCCATCGAATCACTTTAAGAGTGATTTCATTGGTTTTTTCGTGAAATTTCCCTTCAGGAACGCCTCATGAGATTGAATTTGTGACGTAATAAACATTAAAATTTTAAATTATAGCTAAGAATTCAATGTCCGACCTCTTCTATTAGTTCGTTCCACTGTGCGGCGAGAGTGGAGCACGAGTGGAACAACGCCGCCGCTCCTTAAAGATGTCGTTCAATCGAGTGGGCCCCGAGTACAGGGTACTCCACCTTATCACCCCCCTCCCACCCTCTCTTCGGGGTCCCCCGCTTTTCGCTAATAGACGTACGCTCTCGGGTGCACTGCCTGCAAGTCGCACGGTGGCGCGATGCTCGTGGCTCTGGATTCCGAGCGGATTTTCTAAGAGAGAGTTTGTAAGGTGTGATTTTGGGTATACCGTTAGCGAGAGTATAGACAGATGTGAAACTCCGAAAATCCATCAGGCCTTCACCGATGCCTCCGCGAATAAAGTTAGGGCCCAGAAATGCTGCCAACCTATGAATTTCAATTATCCAGAGCGATTTACTTTTACAATTGTTACGAACCATCGTTCATAAAGCACGTATTTGACTTAGCTTTTGCACAAAGTTACTCATTTTTGCGGAAGAACGCTAATTTATGTACATTCTTAGCCATCTTGGCTAGAATTGAAATCTGCAGACTGGCAGTGAAATTGTGTGTGTTAGAAGTTGGTTAGAAGGGTGGCTGCACTGTTGGTCCCTAAGCCCGCCATGAAGCAATCTATCCATACTCGCGCTATTTAGGTACTCTAATTTTGGGCCCGTCGCGAACTTCAGCTAGAGCGAAAAGGAGAGTTAGTTTTCATGGTTAATGGCTCAAAAATCACAATGAGCGCATCGGGAAGGTCTAAAATACATTCTTAACTTTGCAATCTGCGTAAGAATTTCGAGTTGCCTTAAACTTCTCGTTTCCAAACCGATACTGCGACACAGGTGAACATTTCGTAGGAGTCGGTCCATCCAATCCTTGTGTTGGAGCGAGAAAGTAAAAAGCACGATTTCCAAGTACAGTGATATGAGAGTGGCAATCATTAACAGACTCTATGGTCTATGATCCAATTGAGATGTTGCATGTTTGAGGAATTTGCGATTTCACTATTCATTCTTACGTAAAAGTTGGCAAGAACCACGATGGTGCTACTGGTTTTCTCTGAAATCAACTTCTAAGCTCAAAAAAAGCTTTCAATGGAGGGGATATCCCACGCTATCCTGAAAGTCCACGTCTACATCAAGACAAACTCTCCATGTAAAGATAGGGAGCAAATACATTAGCAGGGTTGCCCTGTTTCCAGTCGTGGAGTCCCCAAACAAAGTAGCAACCCTGTCAATTTATTTGCTCCCTATCTTTGCATGGAGAGTTTGTCTTGATGTAGAGGTGAACCCTCAGGATAGCGTGGGATATCCCCTCCATTTTGGCCTCAACTTGAGAGCTTTTCTTGAGCTTGGGAGTTAATTTCAGAGAAAACGAGTGGCACCATCGTGTTTCTCGCGAACTTTTACGTAAAAACCAGTGGTCAAATCGCAAATTCATCACCCATGCAACATCTCCATTCACCAAAACTGAATCGGTCTCTGTTAGACGGGCTTAAGTCCAAAAATTCGTGAGCCCTAACGTCCTGCGTGATCAACGAGAGCCAGTGCTCACGAGTTTTCGGACTTATACGCCCGTCTAACAGAAACCGATTCAATTATGGTAAATGCTACCAGATGTCTCGTTATCCTTACTATACAGTCTCACTGTGACCAGAGTAAAGTAGACTCATGATTGAATTTACCATTCCTCCGCCCGGTTAAAGCCATACGTTTTCAGTGAATACCACTGTGCGGCGGCTGATAATTTTACGTGACGAGAGAGTGAAACAAGGAGCCGATAACGTGTCGGAGACTAGAGAGGTAGCACTCGAAAAGACAACTTTTTGAAGAGTGGCAAAACTTCGCACCCCGCCTCCCCCCTCCCCCAACCACGCGCGCTGCCGGGAGACGGGGGTAGTTTTTAAGATGTGCCAGGGGTGCGCAGGGAACCATTCGGTTCTTGAGCGCTTTTTCCGGAGGAATTTTGTTTTTGTACGGAGGGTGGTTGCTCGCTCAGCGACTCAGCCAGAAATTGTTTGCTGGGATGATGGGAGGAGGAAGAGGTGGTAAGGGCAAATAAGTCTAATATCCTATGTCTAATCGTAGTTTCCCTTGCGAAAGAACTTAAGTGCATTTCAATGTTGCCCAATTTCCACCCGCAAATTGCATTACCACCTCGAAAATCTTGGTTATTTCTACCTGAAAATTTTAGTAATTTTTCATCTAACATAAAGCAAAAATCAGACAAATTTTGGATCACAATATGGCACAGGTACATTCGTGTGAAAAATTAGGTTATTGTGTCAATTTTGCTACGTTGGAATGGAGTTAGGCTCTCCGGGAGACGACGTAATAAGTGGGTTATAAGAATAAAAATCGTCGTCTCCCGGACGAAAGAACGTAACTCCATTCCCAGGTTGCCAAATTCATTGGAGCATTTCAATTTTTA
This sequence comes from Bemisia tabaci, assembly GCF_001854935.1. Lineage (NCBI taxonomy): Eukaryota > Metazoa > Arthropoda > Insecta > Hemiptera > Aleyrodidae > Bemisia > Bemisia tabaci. The sequence continues at coordinate 1,233,507 of NW_017547105.1, read as the reverse complement.
ATAAGAATGTACCTGTTTAATTTCCCCACAACATTTTTCTGATTTTTGCGTGCGATCAGGAAAGAAATCAACAAAAATTTCAGTTACGTTTTAATGTTTAATAATCGGATTTTTCCAGCAAATTTTACACAGAAAACAGGACATTTTTAGATAATGTGGAAGTCAGTTGCAGAAACTGGAGACTGTAATGTATTTTTCTATGTATCTTGCGGTCATGTCAAGCTGCTATCCTCAAGGTTCGTAATAAGTAAAAAATATCCAATGAAAATAGACGAAGATGTCGTTGTTTCAGTTTCTGTCTGCAGCAAGACTGCCAGGAGTGCCAGTTTGTACGATCATAAGTAGATATTTTACATGGGTTTAAATGGGGGATTGTGCTGATTTTTAGCACTATGTGGCAACAGTGGTCAGCAGCTTGCGTATAATCACAATCAAGAAGTGAATTCCACGGAACCTCTATCGAGATTGTTGCACTTTATTTATGCCAGGAATGAATCATATTATTTTTTAATTCCCCTCGCAAAAATTGATTGTTCTACAGCACTATCATGGTGATAAATTCAAGGTCTCACTGCTGTCAGTTATGATTAATGAGTTTTGTTGCAATTTCTCATCTAACGTTGTAGGGTCTAAATATTTATGATTCTCATTCTCAAAATAAAGTGAAAAGATTGAAGTCCTGAAGTTGTGCGAGTATGCAGTAAGACAATTGCATTCCCAGTTGGAGCTACGGCTCTTTAAAAAGTAACGAGAAGCTTAAAAAACGCATATTTCTCACTCGGATTAATAAATTAGGAGTGTATTTCAGACTTTTCCGATGCGTCATCTTGATTTTCGAGCCATTTTGTACAGAAAAAAACTCTTCTTCTCACTCGAGCTGGAGTTTCCGCAACAGGCTCATTTTGGGGGAAAAGGAACAAAGAGGAAAAATAGTACACTGGGGATTTAAAAACACATTGGATCTAGTGTCCAGACTCTTAAAAACATCGACAAGAAAAAATACTCCTAATTCAACCAGATTTAAGCTTAAATTAAGAACCCAGCCTCTTAATTTGAGCGGATTTTCTTTTGATTTAAGCTTAGATCTGATTGAAATCAAGAGTATTTTTTCTTGTCAATGTTTTCCAGAGTCTGGACTCTAGATCCAATGTGTTTTTTTTTCCAGCGTAGGAAAAAAGCCCTATTATCACCGTAGAAAACGCTACTGCAATGTGGCATTCCAACTTATAGACACTCTGTAGATTCCTATAGACACCCTGTAGACTCCTCTTAACTGATCTCTTAACAGCATGCATCGCATCCACTTCCTTAACCCGTCATTGTTGACCTAGGAGACTGATCCGCGCCGTAGTGATAACGTAACACGCAGTGGCGAAACGTGATAATCGACTATCGATATTAACCCATTTAAAACTATGGGAAAGAATCGATTATTATGGTATTCGTTGCAAATACCCTGATAATCGATCTTTTTACATGTTTGAATGTCATCAATCGATACATCGCAAAGCACGACACACCACCGCTGCAAATATCGTCGCCCCCTCGATATAAGAACTTATCTTCATGTCCTCTCAAGTCCTGTTGTTCATACAACTCCATCCTTTCGAGGGCTCATACGGGAAGGAAGGGACGCGTTTATGACAGAAAGCGACGACATGACAGGCAACGCAGTGTCGGGTCGGATCGGAGTCGAAAAGATCCTATACTGCCGTGCTAAGAATAAACGCCGTATGAACATTCGAGAGTTGCCAAATTTCATTCGGTAAAATGTTTATTTTTGAGGAAAATTTTTAATATTTTTCCTTGAAATTTTGAGGTGTTTTAGATCAAATAACAAACAAAATTATCTGAGAAATTGGTAGATATACATTCACAAATTTTCCTGAAAATGAGTGATTTGTCAGAAGAAATTTGGCAACACCTGAAGGTTCATACGGCGTTCTTCCTTAGCACGGCAGTATAAGCTTCGGCATCTGATCCATCGATCTCTGTCAATCAATCAAAGGAGCGCCGCTTATCTTGAGTTCCCCCCCCCCCCCCGATCTCATTCCGATGGCTTCTCAAATTCCCCGTCATCACTAGACCGTTCCCTTGAATATTTTCGCCGGTGCAATAATCCGCCGTGCCAAGGAAGAACGCTTATGGACATTCGAGAGTTGCCAAATTTCCTAGCACGAAACGTTATTTTTTAGGAGAGTTATGCCAATTTTTCTTCGAACTTTTCAGATATTTTAGATTAAATTTCGAACAAAGTTGTCTGGAAACTTTGAAGAAAAATATTCACAATGTCCCACCCGGTAAAAATCGGCAGTAGAATCTGTGTTCCAAAATACCATAGACCTATAGCCGGCCGTAAGATTTCCAATAGCTTCCATAGCCGGCTACATAATTTCTCATAGCCTTTTATAGCCGACGGCGATAAAGCAACAGCCAGGCGATAAAGTGTATGCTGAACGTTACTAATTATTACGGATGGTAGGACTTAGTGAGTTTTTGGATTACTGCTCTCTTTTTGGGCCGTGATCTTGATTTATTTTGCGAGGATAGCTCCGCACCTTTGATGGATGCCTGCCACTCCCAATATCTTAGAGCGCCTTCAGTTTCGTATGATACTGTGCGATACCTCTGGTGTGAAATAGTTGCTTCAAGCGCCTTGGAACGCTGCGGCGCGGCATAAACGCGCATTGGCGCCTACAAACCCAACAGGGATACTTCACGCGTTGCGTATGCGTGAAGTATCCCTGTTAGGTTTGTAGGCACCAGTGCATCGCCGCTCCGCTTTGTGTTAGGCTCTAATATTTAATCTGGCGGAGTCAGTGTTATTCAACTCATTATTTTGAAATGTTTGCACATCCTGTATGGATTATTCTCATTTTAATTGATGGAAAAAAAATATTTATTAAAGGAAAATATAATGTGCGTTTTGTAAATATTAAGGTAGGTTCCGTATCAAACTTAATGATTTCCAAAGCACACGAATTTCTACACAATTTCTTATAGCCTTTTATAGCCGATGGCGAAAAAGCAACAGCCAGGCGATAAAGTGTAAAGCCCGGCGATAGAAACTATAGCCCGGCCGCAAAATTTTTTATCGCTTCGTATAGCTCGGCTGTATGATTTTCTCCGCATTCTACAGCCAGCCCTATGATTTTCTGTAGCCTTCTTTAGCTGGCTACAAGAATTCCTACGGTATTTTGAAACACAGCTCCTATCGCCAATTTTTACCAGGGCCAGTATATGTATTTTTTATTGAATGATAAATGGCAACGTCTGAAGGCTTTTACATTCGGTGTTTTTCCTCAGCACTCATCTCCATTAAAGAATCGGTTCCGGAAACCGGGAATCTCCTTCTGTACTGCTTGGAGCCCAATTTTTCTCGATAGGACGTGTGCCATTGGTGAAAACTATCAAATATCAGGACATTTGTTTTCATCAGAAAAAATCAGGAAAATCCGTCATGGATCAGGGCATTCTCATAGTCAGTTGTCGTAGCTTGGGAGTTGATTTAGAGAAAACCAGTGGCACCGTCGTGTTTCTTGCAAACTTTTACATGAGTAACAGCAGTGAAATAGCAAATTCCTCACACATGCAACTTATCCATTGTCGACTGAAAAACATGTAAGAATTGAAAAGTAATGAAGTGTTATTTTTGTGTTTTAGGTAACTCTTAGTGCAAGAGTAATCAACCTCAGGCTCATTCTCGCGCACCACACCTCCCAGCCTTCATCATGCGGTGCTTTGGATCCGCCCGGGTGAGTGTTTCTAGATCAACCTCATTCGACCATATCAGTGATGACGTCACCACTCACCCTCCACACTCGAATCATCGCCATCTCTCGCCATCTTCTGTATAGCGTAGTGTTGTTGATTTTTTCCCAAAAAATTAATTGAAATTGAAAAAATCGATTTTGTAACGAAAAACCGATTAAAATGTAAAATGTCGATTTTGTCCCAAAAATTGATAATCCGCAGAAAAATCAAAGCCAAACAATCGATTATTCGCAGAAAAATTAAAACCACAAATCGATTTTCAGGACATTGTAACATCGATTCATCGATTTTGTCACAAAAATCGATTTAAATGGAAAATCGAAGCCAAAAATTCGATTATTCACAGAAAAATTAAAACCAAAAAATCGATAATTCAGAGAAAAATCAAAGCCAAAAAATCGATTTTCAGGATAAGTATTGTGCCGTTCGTTTTTCTCAAATTCTCGTCTCATTGAGCGCATAATTTCACGGTCCCTTGAATTGAAGCAATGTTGAAGGCTTCATTTAGTTTTAAAGAATAATATTGGCTTAATGCTTCCTCAATTATCTTGAAGTAAAATTTTTGTTCGCATGCATAAAATCTAAAAATCAATAAATTTCAATTTGTGAGTAAAAAATTGATTCAGCTGCAAAATCGTATGCAAAAAATCGATTCAATTTAATCAATTATTTTGTGCAAAAAATCAACAACACTGCATTGTAGAGTATTGAACATCTCGCCCTGTCGACATGTAGTTCGTCCCGACTCGCAGTCGCACTGATATGGTCGATCGAGATGAACATTCATAAGTGTTTTTCGGGTGTCCAAACGCAAGAAATACTCAGCTTAAGTCCCTGAACTGTGCCGGAGAATCACTTGAGTATTGATAAGTTCCCCATTTGAAGCCATGGTAAAAGAGCGATTACTAAGGTGTTCGTTGCGGACACCCTATTTATCGATCCTCCTCAATGTGTTTAAATGGCAGATCAATCGATGTATCATAAAACACTCCATGCCACTGCCGTGATTTTTTTTCATTGAAAATCTTTTCACTTCGATGGTGAAATTCGATAACTCGTATTTTGATTAGATTTGCGCAGATTTCTGCTGGTATATTTAAATATTAACAAGAAGCGGAGAAATGGTGCTGGGTCCACGCCATTTCGCGGGGAAAACCAAGCCAAGAAGTTCCAAAAATTATAATTAGAGTCGAAATTAAATTTTTTTGAACTCTAATGCGTACTAGTACGACACTGAGGCAAGTACCATTTCTCCACCTTCTTACATACAGTTCGGGCCACTTCCTAATGGTTTTTTTTTTTTTTTTTTATTATTATTTATTTTTTATTTAAATATTAATACGATTACCTACAAGTGATTCTTTGGCACAGGATTGACAGTCTTGCTTATGCAAGAGCTTTTTGACTCGCATGCTCTGAGTATAACGGGGAATATCATCCTCCAAAAGCTGTCATCGCTCATTCACAATTCGACCAGAGGCATGATCATTAGTGTACCTTGTCAGTTTGTCTCGTATTTACCTCCCAGTCAGAGCCATCATTGTTTGGCGTAAAAATAACCAGCTTTAGTTGATATACTTCAATGTTTGTTTTAATCTACTTCAAATCATGCCTTCAATTAAGTGGCATGGAAGGTAAGTGGGATAAGTGAAGTGTTTGCTATTACAAGAAATACGTGTTCAAAGATTCATAAACACACGGAGCCTTATGGCGGAAAGGAAGTTCAAACTCACTTCTTGGTGCCTAAAAATTGGGTATTAGTATAATGAATCTGTCACGGAACATATTTCAAGATTAATTGGACGTATTTCTATCAAACGGAACTAAGCGCCATCGGAGGAGGAAGGTAGAGGGGGGCTTGGATTGGCGGCGGAACCGGGCGTCCGGCTTATTCCGTCCTATACTCGCAATGCTTTTCCATGGCGCTTAGTCCCGTTTGGCAGAACGCGCTATCCGGCATTCTAAATTCCTCAAAAGGAACTCAAATTGGCGCTTAGTTCCGTTTGACAGAAATACGTCCAATTGTAGATAAACTCATCAATACCTGAATTTTTCCAAAAACTGCACTTTTCCCACTTGTCTTTAATGTACTTCAATCGTTGTTGAAATATTTGTAGTTCTAGTATTCTTTGTTTCAGTATTTGATTTTCCTCTTTTTTGTCTCATGTTTAGGTATTTTTATCATTTTTTCAATTGTTATTTGAATCATTTCAGTTCGCCGCTACTAATTTTAAAATGCGCGCGCGCTTGTGTTCAGCTTGACGCCTCCCGACATTCAGCTAGGTGGGGGCCGGGACTCCAATGTCACCATTGTCACCCCGCCTTCCTCTGGATATTACATGAAAATTTTCATTTCTGAAAACACTTTCACGCTGAAAAACCGGAAACACGTGACTCGGACAAAGATTCCAGGTTTTAACCCTCGTTTTCTTGCCATTATATAGTTTCCTTGACGGATTACAGCGCTCTCCAAATTATTTTCCCCGAACCTCGTAGTAAGGCACTTAAGGCAGGTTAAGTGCTTCTATTACTCGGGGCTTGTAATTCCATTGAAGGTGCTTATGTTTATACTTGATCGAATCCGGGGTCCACAACTTTGATCCAGTGGCGTGGCGTGCTTCGCGATATATCGATTGATCTGTCATTTAAACCTATGGAAAAGGATCGATAAACAGGGCACCTTTATAATCGATTCTTAACCATATCTTCAAACTGGAGAATATCGATAATCGATCATTCACGCTTCGCCACTACTTTGATCAGATTTTCTTACGGTTTACGCGGGCCAAGTTCTTTCGACGAATTCCGGGTGAACCTATGTAGTCAAAGGATAAGCTCATTTTTGACTTCCTCGAACCCGCTTAAACGGAGCTGAAGTTAGCTCGGCCGTGTCCAGCTCGCGGAATTACTTTAGCCAAAGTTCAGGGCAAGTCTATGTTAACGATGACGAAGTTCTATGCTTGCATCTGGTATTATGTTTCTGGCCTATTTGGTTAAACCGTAGATTTTAGGACTTTGCGTGAGCTTGATTCTTGAAATTTCTGCTTAAGACTTTTTTCATTCGTTCGCTGAAAACTCTGCCGCCAGTGGCGGCCCGCCACCTCTTTCGCGTATTTCATCATTTCCCAGACGAGAAACGTATCTGAAGTCGAACGTTGCGGAATGGACACGAGTAATCCAATTTTTCAGAAGAATATCAGCGGTCAAAGTGCGGAACCAGAAATTTTGAAACAGCGCGATGGAGATAGATGATTTCGCACTGTGGATATGCAGTTTGCAATGTCTGTACAATAACTTGCATACTTTTACGCGTGAGCAGAAAATTTTCAGTTGAGTATTCTCAACAGTTTCCCGCAGTACACTGAAAAAAAAATATTAGTGTTGTATGCTCAAATTTGGGTGTACGGCACCAACTCATATTTGTGTGAAACGCACTCAAAGTTTTTTCTGTGCCGGATACAAACTTGGATTTTGGTCGGACGCAAATATTAAATTTGTGCCCGTCACCAATTTGATTTGTGCCCGTCACCAATTTTATTTGTGCCCGTCACCAATAAATTTGTGCCCGTCACCAATTAAATTTACGCTGGGCACAAATAAATTTGTGCCCAGCACAAATACGTTTGTTGGAACCTAACCTAACCTAACTCGAGATCTATTGCACGGCTCTTGTGGGGTGTTCAGCGGCGCTTGTAGAAGGTGTACCACTGGATAGAAATGATAGCTTATTTAAAAAATGAATGTGAAACGTATTAGAAATTCAAAATTCAATAAAAATATTTCAAGATGCTGCATGCGATTAGTATTTAATTAGAGAGGGGGGTATTGTTTAAATGACAGAATTAAGGTTGAAGTGCCTTGCAGAAATTTTCGAAAATGATCGTATTTTATACCTAGAAGTGGTCCATTTTTTCATGAGTGGACTTTAATGTTAATGCATTTGAATCTGGAATAGAAGATATAGCTTGAGCATTAAAAGGATAACTAAATATACGACTCACCACTCGCAATAGATCAGTTGTGAGATCCCTCTGCAAATCCAACTTTGGTAATCCATTGGTTAATTAATACACTCAAAGCAGGGCACACATAAGTGAGGTTTGTATAATAGCTAATCGAGAAGCAAAAAGCAGTATGATAATCAATTTTATTCGAGAGGAGGACACACGATATAGCACTGGAACCAGAACGGCTATGAATGATGCAGCCACAACACTGGGGATAAAGGGGCACGTTTTGAATGAACGATCCATTTTCCGGAAGAACTTATTACCTATGCGAAGAGAATGAGCGGAATTTTGAGATTTTCACGTCCAAATGCACATTACCGACCGAATTTGGTGGGTTTACGACCGGCTCAAGGACGTTAGCTGTCGATGGTCTGCTAACTTCTTGTTTGTTTACAAGTAATAATGATTAGGGGTTAGGAAAATCCGATGAATGATGCACAAACGGCCACGAGAGGTATACGCGGTAATTTTAAAACAGTCTTTAATTTAATAATCCACTTTTATATTAAAGTCTTCTTGATTTTCCCGACGCGAACAACGAACGACGCGAACTCGACGCCATTACCTTTCCAACTGACGAAAAAATGTAACGGAAATTTGAAACAAATTTATTATTGGTGGTATTAATAAATTTGCGTACAGAACAAATAAATTTGTGCACAGAACAAATAAATTTGTGCCCGGTCCTAACTATTCCGAAATGCCCTCCATGCAAATTTTAGACTTGTTATGTAACAAATAGGGTTGGTGCATGGGCATAATTTATTGGTTTGCGGACGCAAAAAAATTGGTGCCGTCCACAAATTTCACTTGAACTCAATACGATTGTTCAGGACACCAATATTTTTTTTTCAGTGTATAAACACATTTTACGAGTTGAAATGTTACAACCTCGTACCTCGTTTCTGAGGTTTTCGAATCTCCGCTTCTTCTTAATTCCATCGAAGGAGCGCCAACCAACCCTCTTGCTTAAAAATGTTACAAAATACTCTTCACGTAAAGAAGTCGAATCAGAGTTGTTTTCAACACCTGACATTGAGCATTTTTCCTTTTAACAAATAAATTATGACGTTAAGTCTACGGCGTCGCGAGCCGAGATACGCGCTTCTGCTGTTAAAATCAGAGTTATTTTCAATATATGATGTGGAGCATTTTTCCTTTTAACAAATAAATTATGAAGGGAAGTCTGCGGCGCCGCTCAGTGGATCGAGTCAATGGGAGAGGTCGGACAAAATTTGGAAACTTTAAACGCTTATAACTCCGCTTAAATAAAACTTAGAGGTTCTAAAAGTGGCTCCATAAGTTTTCTCGTGAAATTTTCTCCTGAAAACACCCCTTACAATTTAAAATGTGACGGAATAAACATCAAAATTTGCAGTTTTTGTCAAAAATTTCATGTCGGACCTTTCTAATTAACTCGATCCATTGTGCGTCGGCATCGCGAGCCTCGATACACGCTTCTAGAGTCCCTTTATACTAAGAGTCAAGACAATGTGAATCCATTTCTGATTGGTTCCCGTATTTTAGGCCTCCACAGTGTCACAAACGGGAATAAAGATTACATTTTCACCGATTATAGTCTGGAATGGACCAGGGAATTACGGGTTCGACAAGGAACAAACGGAACGAGAGAGGGAACGGAGAAAGGAATTTAAGAAAGGGCCGATCAAAGATTACAAAAAACGTTCAATTTCTGTGATCTTTATTCCCGTTTGTGACTCCATGAGGAGGTGTTGTCTTGACTCTCAGTATAAAGGGACTCGACGCGCTTCTGCCGTTTCACCGTCGAGTTTCTATCTCCCCCTTTCAGCCTGGCGTTAATCAGGAGCGAAGCTGGGAATTTAATTCCGAGTTCACCTCGCGCAATCAGTCAAATGTAACGCGGAGACAGAGGAATCATAATCAGAGTAAATTCAATTTTCCATCCGTCTACCTCTGTTTCTTTCTCTTCGACGCTGGCTTCAGAGTCGAGCCCGGTCAGGTCGTGTGTTCGCAACGAAATATATTATGAGAATGTCGAAAAATTAATATCTCTCCGCGGAGACAAAAGCGAGTCATCAACGTTTTTTCATGTATTTTTTATTATTATTAAACAGAAAGTGGATTTAGAAGTGAGCAATCAGTGCTTGGACCAAAGAGTTTTTTTTTATTTAAAGTAGAGTCTACAACGCGACTGATTATTTTTTCCTCTTTATCTTTTTCCGTCAGTGACAATCGTATTTATGCAGCATTTTCAATCCTTTTACCTTCTTCAGTTTCTCAACGAAGTTTTACCTCTCAGTGCGCTCTCAGCAGTGCCATGGCGAGCTTTGCGATTAATCGATTGATCTGCCATTGAAACCTATGGAAATGGATCGATAGACAAAGTTTTCGCAACGAGCATCTCAACAATCTATTCTTTACATTGGCTTCAAATGGGTAACTGTAGATAATCGATCATTCACGCCTCATCTTTGCTCTGGTTCTTTCTGCCGAAAAAGTCACTTTATAGTCTTTTATAGTCTAATGGAGAATTTGCATACAAAGTTTTTTGATTCGTCTAGAAGTGCTGAAAGAGCTGATTTCACAGTATTTTTTATAATTTTTTTCTGATGTGGGAAATAGTATAAAACTAGATTTTAAAGTGAGAAAATGCACCGCCTAGTGACATCATCTGGCGGCATTTCCCATTTAAACACACGTATTTAAGCAGATTAGATAATTTTGTCATATCTTCTCCAATAATCGTTCAATTCATAAACCAAAGGCATCCTCGTGTTCAGTTCACTCAGAAGTTTCCACCTAAATACAGAATTCATCATTTCAGACACCTGCAAATTCTCCATCGTTTTAAAATTAAGTTTTATGCTTAATAAGTGTTGAACAGTATGATGGAGACGTTGATTTTTTTTTATTGAAATGGAGATTGGTTTAGTTGAGCTCTTGGTATTCATAACCCCTTCTGAATAATTAAGGGTGGTTGAGGAGGCCCCATTTCCTTTTAATCAAGGTTTAAAAAGGCCGAGTTGAGTAAAGCCAAATCTCCCTCGTGGTTCAAAGTAAATGCTTAAATCCGAACGAAGCCTATCTTAGGAGGCCTAAGTGGAAATAGTATTGAATAATAAATGGACAGCATTTAGCGAAAGCTATCTTTCAGCAGTGCGACGTTTTAGGATTTCGTCTTGCTTTTCAGTGTTTTCGGGAGGGAGCTCTGAACCATCGCTCCTAGAAATCGTTTTTTACTGTTTTTAAATATCTTCGGCCAATTGCACAAAAAGCCATTCAGACGTTAAAAAATCCTCGATTATGTTATATTTTTTAAAAGGAAAACTAATCAAAATAATTCGTAACAATTTTCTTGCGTTCTTTTGTAATGAGTGCAGAATCTTCATAGAAAATTTCAGTTTTAGCTTTCGGTCAGTTTTCTATAAAAAAAATTGAGCATGGACGTAACGTATATCAATCTAAGATGAGCGTTTTTAGACTATATACAGCCATCGGTATTTTATACGGAGGAATTTTACAACGACGTAGTCGGTCGATTGTCGTCGCATGTTTTGAGAGTCTCAAATCAAATTTTAAAATGTTACGCATAAGCACTGGATAAAGGTCCATTCCTGAAGATCCAGCCCAACAGGCTCCAATAATGGAGATGTTGCATGTGTGAGGGATTTGCGATTTGCCTGTTGATTTTATGTAAAAGTTTGCGAGAAACACAATGGTCCCACTGGTTTTCTCTGAAATCAACTCCCAAGCTCCAAAAAAGTTCTCAAGTTGAGGCTGTAATGGAGGGGATATCTCACGCCATCCTGAGAGTCCACCTCTACATTAAGACGAACTCTTCATGCAAAGATAGGGAGCAAATGCATTGACAGGGCTGCCACTTCATTTGGGGACTCAAAAACTGAGAACACGGCATCACTGCTAGTGTATTTGCTCCCTATCCTTGCATGGAGAGTTTGTCTTGATGTAGAGGTGGACTCTCAGGGTAGGGTGGGATATCCTCTCCATTTTGACCTCAACTTGAGAGCTTTTTTTGAGCTTAGGAGTTGATTTCAGAGGAAACCAGTTGCACCATCGTGTTTCTCGCGAACTTTTACATAAGAATCAACAGTCAAATCGCATATTCCTCACACATGCAACAACTAAATTGCCAATTCCCTTTTTTAGCCTTACCCTCCGATGCGCTTCGTTGCGCGTCATCAGCGTGGATCGCCTTAAAACTCCCTTAGTCACAAGACTATATTTTTAGACCATATACAGCCATCGGTATTTTATACGGAGAAATTTTATAATGACGAAGTCGGCCGATTGTCGTCGACGTGGACTCTCAGGATAGCATGGGATATCCCCTCCATTTTGGCTTCAACTCGAGAGCTTTTTTTGAGCTTGGAAGTTGATTTCAGAGAAAACCAGTGGCACTATCGTGTTTCTCGCAAACTTTTACACAAGAATCATTAGTCAAATCGCAAATTCCTCTCACATGCAACATCTCCATTCCGAGGTATATTCAGCGGACATGGAAAATCCGAAAGGTTTGACAACGCTGAATCCGGTTCCGGTCGGGGCTGAAGTTAGATGCGCATAATTTTGTTATGGTTCCTTGTAGCGGAAAGTTCACAAAACACACACCTTAGACAACCGCCGCGCTCCGCCAGGATGCAAATCAACAAAAAGGAGACAAAGCACCCCCGGGAGGGACAGGGGTGGGGCAGATCAGGGGGCTCCAAGGGGGGATGCGCGAGAAGAGATTTGTTTAAGCAGTTGCTGAGAAATCCCCGTTGTCAAACCGCTGAGGAAAATTTCGAATCTTCTCTTCCTGATGGCCTGCGAAATGACGCTTCGTCTACTGAGCGAACTCGCGCCGAATTCAGGTTAGAATAGTCGAGCGGGCTGATTATTGAAATCGATAGACAAAGCTATAGATAAAAAAACAGGGAGGAAAAACGGGAAACAAGGCTAAAAATACACCACGAATAAAACCCGAGACGTTTCGACTCAAAACTGAGTCATTTTCAGTCGGAAACAATAAAAATTTAAAAGAAAAAACGATAAAAAACCTGAGCCCTACACGTGTCTTGTTATTATTTTTCTCAGATCCCGGCCACCACCATGTAGGGCTCAGGTTTTTTATCGTTTTTTTTTTTTTTTTTAAATTTTTATTGTTTCCGACTGAAAATGACTCAGTTTTGAGTCGAAACGTCTCGGGTTTTATTCATTGTGTATTTTTAGCCTTGTTACCCGTTTTTCCTCCCTGTTTTTCCACTGTTTGGGGGTTGATATGACTTGATTCGTTTCTGCTAAAAGCGGTCCAAATTCTGGTTCCTCAAGATAAGATGAAAAGTAATAGGTTGATCGATCATCGAATCCATCTTATCGTTACTTCAAATCCATTTTAAGTCAATTGTTTTTCTCGCGAAGGTACCTTACGGCTCCCAAGGTATTTTTCTGCACCAAACAGCATACCTCTTTGAGGGAAAACTATGCTCATACGCGCTTTTCCTCTCTTTATTGAGATTTTCAGCTGTATGCTGAATTTTTAACGCACGTTGGCCAAAAAACTCCAACATACTATTTTTCCTCCTTGTTCAAATCCGGCAAGGCGGTGCGAAATGGGCCCGGAGGAATTTCGCAAACTCCGCACACCGCCGGGGAGGTTAGGCAAAAAGTAAACACAAAGCAGCGTCTGGTCGGGTAGTGTGTACACATGGCGTTACATATTCGCGCCTTCAATTCCGCCACTACGCAACCTGCGCAGCAACTCCTTATTTTCCCTATCCCTTAAGCGACCCTTACGAGCCTTGCATCTTGCACCGGTGTCGCACCCAGTGGCGAGGCGTGAATGATCGATCATCGATATTTCCTCATTTGAAACCATGATAAAGAATCGATTATTAAGGGGTTCGTTGCGACCACCTTCTTTATCGATCCTCATCCGTAGGTTTAAATGACAGATCAATCGATATGTCGCAAAGCACGCCACGCCTGTGGTAGCATCGGTGAAAAACCGCCTAAATTTTCATGTTTATATGTGTATCGAGGTTTTTGAACGAGTCTTAGCTTTGAATATTTTGAACAGCTCTGCAAACATGCTTTTTGCGTGTCTCGGAGAGCAAACTTATTTTTCCGCGGTCTCTCAGGTGTTCTGCTGTGCTAAGGAAAATCGCCGTATGAACCTTCAGGCGTTGCCAAATTTTGATTGATAGAACACGAATTTCCTAGTAAACTCATTAATATTTTTCTTCCAATTTTTCAGATCATATTATTTGCAATTTTATCTGAAGTTCCTGAAAATTTCAAGGAAAAATATTCATAACTTGCCTCAAAAATAAACATTTTATTGAAGGAAATTTGGCAACTTTCGAATGTTCATACGGCGTTTTTCCTTAGCACGGCAGTGTAATGCAAATCCCTGAATAATTTTCTAGCCGTGCGTTTGCTTGTTTGAGGTGTGCGTTCAAAGGAAGAAGTTGTCTCTGAAAGGGAACAAGTGCACTTTCAGATAAGCCGTAGCGTGGGTCCCATTTAAGTACAGGTGTTTTGGAGCTCATCTTAAAACGGGCGAGTACCCTTTTAGAAACATTTCGCTCGATCGCTCCTCTGACGTAAGGCTGCAACTCTTTTTCCACGCGAGCGTTTGGAAAAACCGAGTCAGTGGCGTGACGTATGCTTTGCGATATATTTATTTATCTGCCATCTAAACTTATCGAAAAGGATCGATAAGCAGGGTGTTCGCATCGAACACCGTAATATCGAACCTTTACCACAGCTTTGAATGGGGAAAAATGGATGATCGATCATTCGTACCTCGCTACTGCATGGAGTGTATACAGACGGTAGGCTTTATCCCAAAGTCTTCACAGGAGCGATGGATTGTGCGGCAACTTAGGTCTTCGTAGAAGCTGACGTTGAAAATTTGCCAAGAGACGATGACAGCCCTTATAGGGTGTAAGAAAAGGTAGATTTCGCCAGGTGGGAGTGGTAGATTCCGCTCAGGCCTTAAACTGGGAAATCTAATTATTTACAAGAGAACGTTCGTGCGAACTCCTTTGAAAATCTTGAAGAATTTGCTTCGTACTATGCGGATAATTCACTTAAAGCACAAAAATCCGCACAACCTTTTTCACGTAAAAATTAAATCGCCCCGTTTAATTTAGCAGTAGCAGAAGCGCGGATCTCGGCTCGCGACTCCGCAGACTTCCCGTGTGAATTTATTTGTTAAATGGAAAAATCCTCAACGTCATATCTTAAAAACAACTCTGTTTCTTCTTCTTTACGTGCAGAATATTTTTTAAAATTTTTGGGAATTTGATGTGACCTGGTTCCTTTCTACTTAAGGTGCACTGGAAAAAAAACACATTGGATCTAGAGTCCAGACTCTTGAAAACATTGACACGAAAAAATACTCTTGATTCAGTCAGATTTCTGCTTAAATCAAAAGGAAATTCGCTCAAGTTAAGAGGCTTGATTCTTGATTCAAGCAAAAATCCAATTGAATCAAGAGTATTTTTTCTTGTCGATGTTTTTAAGAGTCTGGACTCTAGGTCCAATGTGTTTTTTTTCCAGTGCGGTCCAAATATTAGTCCCTTATTTTAAGATGTAGTCCATTATTTTGACCGCGAAACACGCCGAAATAATGCTGAATTTCAGCAGTGTAGAGCTCAAGTATCCGTCACTTTCGCTGTTTGTTAGCCCTCACCTGTATCCACCTGTGAGAACTCACCACGCGACACAGGGCGGGCGCTTGACGCGCCCCTTTGACCTGGATCCCGGTTAGCTGTGAGTTCCCTGCGTTCCCGACGACCGTAATTAAAACGTTCGAGCGGCGGTGGCGCCGCACAGTGAACCGAGTTAATATATAAGAGGTCGGACAAGATTCGGAAACTTTAAAAGCTTATATCTCCGTTCATACAAAACTTTGAGATAAAAGTGGTTCCATTCACTGGAAAAAAAACACATTAGATCTAGAGTCCAGACTCTTGAAAACATTGACAAGAACAAGGACTCAATCAGATTTAAGCTTAAATCAAAAGGAAATCCGCTCAAATTGAGAAGCTTGGTTCTTGATTTAAGCTTAAATCTGATTTAATCAAGAGTATTTTTCCTTATCGATGTTTTTTAGAGTCTGGACTCTAGATCCAATGTGGTTTTTTTCCGGTGTTGGTTTCCTCGTAAAATTGTGCTCTAAAAGCACCCCTTGACATTTAAAAAGTGACGATATAAACGTCCAAAGTCGTAGATAGCAAATACGGCTGTCTTGCCTAACAATAACCTAGCATGAAAATGAAAAATACTCGTAATATGTAATTGAAATTAAGTCGGTTTTTAATTATTCAAACTACTTTTAGGAGTCTTTCGGACGATTAGTGGCAATTTGACAAAGGACAGAGGCTTCTTTAAATAAAATTTACCGGTCAGAAGCTTCTGAGCCCGCGTATTCTCAAAACTTCATTTTTGCACTTACTGCTCTCTTCGCTATCACGGCAGTATAACTCTGTTCATACAAAACTTTCAGGTTCTAAACGTGGCTCCATTGGTTTCCTGGTAAAATTGTCTGCTAAAAGCGCCCCTTGAAATGGAGATGTTGCATGTGTGAGAAATTTGCGATTTTACTATTGATTCTTATGTAGAAGTTCGCAAGAAACACGATGGTCTTTTCTCTGAAATCAACTCCCAAGCTCAAAAACGCTCTCAAAGTTGAGGCTGTAGTGGAGGAAATATCCCACGCTATCCTGAGAGTCCACCTCTACATCAAGACAAACTCTCCATGCAAAGATAGGGAGCAAATACATTAGCAGGGTTGCCGTGTTTTCAGTTTTGGAGTCCCCAAATAAAGTGGCAGCCCTGTCAATGTATTTGCTCCCTATCATTGCATGGAGAGTTTGTCTTCATGTAGAGGTGGACTCTCAGGATGGCGTGGGATATCCCCTCCATTACGCCCTCAACTTTGAGAGCTTTTTTTGAGCTTGGGAGTTGATTTCAGGGAAAACCGGTGGCACTATCGTGTTTCTCGCGAACTTTACATGAGAATCAGTAATCAAAACGCAAATTCCTCACACATGCACCATCGCCATTTAAACTGTGACAAAATAATTCGTCAACATTTGCTGTTATAGATAAAAGTGTCATGTCCGACCTCTCTAATTGACTCGATCCACTGTGCGACGGCGCACTGAAAACGTTGACGCCTCCAACGGAGGCCCCGGGAGCTTAAACCCGGGGATAAAAGACGTTTAACCCCCTCCCACCCCCCACCCCCGGTAACTCCGACACAGACTATATCAAGCTGGTTTAGCATCGTGTACTCGTATGTGTCACGTTGTTTACGGGGCACAAAGTTCGCTCATTCCGCGGGACTCCACCTCCGCCGTGCCACGGAACGTGTATAAACGCCGTATGAACATCCCAGAGTCGCCAAATTTCCTCGGATGAAATGTGTATTTTTGAGAAGGGTTATTCATGTTTCTCCTTAAAATTTTCAGATATTTTAGATCCAATTGCAAGCGAAATTGTTTGAAAAATTTGTCGAAAAATATTCACAATTTTCTCAGAAAATTCGTTTTTTATCGAAGGGAGTACGGCAACGTCTGACGGCTCATACGAGGTTCTTCCTTGGCAAGGCACGTCTCCACCACCGCACCCCGCTATGTCCTCTAATCGCTCGATTCTTGTGAGACGGCTGTCCCCCCCCCATCCACCCCCACGGTTGTAAATGAGATTATTCACACGCACCCCCTTCCCCGCTGCCCCGAACGTGTATCCGGTGTAGCCATGGTGTCTAGACGGGGAAAAACGGAGAAAATCCGGGATTCGCCAGGGAATTAGAAATTTCAGGGAAAATGGAGATGTTGCATGTGTGAGGAATTTGCGATTTGACTGTTGATTCTCATGTAAAAGTTCGCGAAAAACACGATGGTGCCACTTGCCTTCCCTGAAAGCAACTCCCAAGCTCAAAAAAACTCTCGAAGTTGAGGGCGTAATGGAGGGGACATCCTACGCTATCCTGAGTGTCCACCTCTACATCAAGGCAAACTCTCCATGCGAAGATAGGGAGCAAATACATTGACAGGGCTGCCACTTTATTTGGTGACTCTAAAACTGAAAACACGGCATCCCTGCTATTGTATTTGCTCTCTATCTCAGCATGGAGAGTTACGTACTTTTTTTTTATTTTATAAATTTTTTCTTTACGAAATTATTACTTCATTTTGAAGACATTTATATTTTTAAAACGTGGAAAATATTTGTAAAACCTTTTCCAAACGACAACAATCTCAATGAGCCTCAGTTGTGCCGACAGAAACTGCAAAAATGAATAAAAGAGGGGAAAAAAACCAAGAAGCACGCAATCTTTAGTTTTAACCCATTTGTACATCCATATTTTAGAGTCAAATACGTCAAATTTTGAGCGTTTGGTTGCGCGTACACCTCGCTGCATCACAATAAAAGCACAAAATGTAAAAAACTCACATTATATTATTATTCTCCTTTGATAAATTGATACGTATTTTTTCCCATCAATTTAAATGAGAATAATCAATGCAGAGTGTGCAAACGTTTCGAAATCATGAGTTACAAAACGCTGACTATGCGAGTATAAATATTTAAGCCTAACAGAGCGGAGCGGCGTGCTGCCAGCGCGAGAGGCTCACTAGCGCCTACAAACCTAAGTGGATACTTCACGCATTGCACAATGCTTGAAGTATCCACTTAGGTTTGTAGGCGAGTTTCGCGCTGGCCGCCCGCCCGCCGTGCGGCGGCGCCTGAAGCAACAATTTCACAACAGAGGTGTTGCACAGTATTATATGAAATTGAACGTATTAAGAATGACAGGCATCCTTTAAAAGTTCAGTTCTTTTCTCGCAAAATGAATCAAGATACTTATCGTACACAGGAAAAATCTAAGAGCCTTTAGCTGAGGCAAATAGAGAGGTTTATTCGGTTCAGGTATAACAAGGTGGGAATTTGTTGAAAGATAATTAAGTCCTGTTACAGTGTTACACCAAAGAGGTGTAGAGAGTTTTAGTGATTTTTTTCCCATGGAATTGACGCTCTCCCATTTTTACCAAAACTCTCAACTGTGTATTATTCTCCGTTGGAGCAAACAGACAAAACAAAAAACAAGCAAACCCTCATTCTTCCCAGACATAATACATTTTCATCCAAAAACGTCGTGAGCAATGGTCGTTTGTATTTACATGTGGGCCAGTTAACTTTGGGCCTCAACTGGCACGTGGACTAAAACTTTCGTGCCGAAAAAACGCGTGGACGTAAATTACTGGAAAAAACAGGTGCACGGACAAAAGATCGTTGACGAAATGTCCTATAACCCATACAAGTAGCCAGTCACCTAACCAAAGGTGGCATATTCATCCGTAAAATTCATCCGACTTCAATTCTGTTTGTTCATCTCCACTGTTGGTCAAGCATTTGTGAAGAAATTAAGTTCAAAAAAATAAACAGCGTTGCCAAGCTGAGCGGGAATCCTAAAGTATAGGGAAGACCTCTGTTGTGCTAAGGATAAACGCCGTATGAACATTCGAGAGTTGCCAAATTCCCTTTACTAACATGCTTATTTTTTAGGAAATTTATGAATATTTCTCCGTGAAATTTTCAGGCTTCTTGGGTGAAATTGCGAACAAAATTATCTGAAAAATTGGAAGAAAAATATTCATAAGTTTACCGGGAAAGTCGTGTTTTATCAAAGGAAATTTGGCAACGCCTGAAGCTTCATACGGCGTTCTTCCTTAGCACGGCAGATTTGGCGCGTGGACTTTTGTGGTCTCAAACTGAACACAAGCGTACATTATTAGAAGTTCTTTTCATTATTTTTCAGCCTGTCTTTCGTTAATTTATAATTTTTGCTTTTTTCTCAGCTGTTCAGTTAATTGTTATTTTTTACGTAAAGCAATCAGAGGTCGAGGGAAGTAAAAGTATTTTTTATTCTGAAAATGTTCATTAAATTTAAAATGCAGTGATATGAACAATGCATGAATAATTGGTAAAGGTCGACTAAAAACGTAACATTTTTTGCCTGTTCTGTTTGAAAGCGATCAAGAATAATAGCATATCGTATCATCGAGTCTGAAAGGATGGAATTTAAATTTAATTTAAAATTCATAAAAGGTAAAAAAATAAGAAATCCATTTTCTTTCCTTGATCTCAACAAAGTATCTAGCTTACAGTTTGTCATCAAGTGTATTTATTAATGCTATTTTTCATTTTATTTTCAATTCATGTTTAAATTTTAGACTACTTCCAGATTAACTCTCTAATTGTAGTAAATTTCATTGACGTTTAGATGGCACAAGTACAAATGGGTCATTTGCGTTTTAAAACTTCTACTCTAATTTTATTTTCAAAAGAAGATCGACCACAGAAGATCGATTCTCTTCTCAGAAGAATCGAGAGCCAAGCCTCTCACTTTAAGCGAATTTCTTTTTGATCCAAGCACACTTTTGATTGAATCGAGAGTATGTTTCCTTTTCAAATTTTTTAGGAGTCTGAACTCTGAATCCAAGTTTAAATGTCTCACTTTAAACTCACAATAATCTTGACATGCAAGTGAATAAAAAAAAATCTTCAAACTCTCTCCATCCGAAGCGGTTTTTCGAATGAAAATTTTGTCCGCAAAAGTTTTCCTACAGTTCATTCAGAATATTGCCGTTGGTGGCCCGTTTCTTTTTTTGCTTCCCATGTCGCTTTTTATCGCTTTGAAATATCTTTGAAAAGGACCAGCTCCTTCGAGTAAAACGTTTTCAAGAGAGGTAATAAAGTTGAATAGGGTTGAAATTGAGTTTTTGACGGAAGACGCGCTCTTTGGCGTCCTGAAAAACAAAGCACTCGCTATGCTTGAACGATGCAGCTCTGCCGTGCTAAGGAAAAACGCCGTATAAACATTCGAGAGTTGCCAAATTTCGTTCGATAAAATGATTATTTTTGAGGAAAGCTATGGATATTTCCCTTACAATTTTCAGGAACTTTAGGTGAAATTGTGAACAAAATCACCTGAAAAATTGGAAGAAAAATATTTATAATTCCCGGAAATTCGTGATTTTCTAGAGGAAATTTTGCAACGCCTGAAGGCTCATACGACATTTTTTCTTAGCACGGCAGAGCTGCAGAGCTATTTTTCAAGAGTGTGTCAGCATTTAAGAGAGATTCCTCTAATTTTAAATCTCTCTTCTATTAAAACTACTAGACCTTTCCAGTCTTTGAACCCTCAGTAATTATATCTTCGTCGTGTTACATGCTATATAGTCTATTTTGTGTGTTTCGCCTCTTTTTTCAGTTGTATAAATTATCTTTCTTCCGTTTTGAAGGATACAATTCGGGAGATTTGGTCCTTTTCATGGATTCAAACTGTATAGCTTAGACCCAAACGACTTTTACCACTTTTGTGATTTTGAAAAATCAGGGACGGAAATTGTGATCAGCATCTTACTCAATTCCATACAAACTGGTTTAATGTTCTCAAAACGTTAGCTCAAACGTGATCCTTTGGCTCTAAGCTACAACAGGTGTACGGCTGTACACACACGCACACTGCCATGCTAAGGTAAAACGCCGTATGAACATTGAAGAGTTGCCAAATTTCCTTTGATAAAATTTTTATTTTGAAGGAGATCAATGAATATTTTCCTTGAAATTTTCCGGAATTTCAAGTGAAATTGTGAACAGAATTATTCGAAAAAAATTGGAAGAAAAATAATCATGAGTTTTCTCGAAAATTTGTGTTTCATCTGAAGAAATTTGGCAATGCCTGAAAGTTCATACGGCTTTTTTCCTATGCACGGCAGCCTAGTAGAGTCTCTAATATCCGCGGTCCGCCCATCCGCGATTCTTGTGTACTCGCGGGCTATAGCGAAGATGGTTTTCCTTTCCGTACCCTGACCGGGTTAAACGATAGAAACGTAGGAAAATCGCTCGTTGATCATGTAAATTTCTTGGCAAACGATGTCTTTTGTCTCAACTGGATTCAAAAAATAACCTTCGGTCAGTGTATTGCTGCAAAGCTGACCTCTGAAGGCGTAAGGCGAACCCCGCGAGTTAAGCCGCGCAGCAGGCAGGCACCCCTCTAGCTACTCTTAATTGTATACAGATTCGCAGTTTTCGATCAACTGGTCTGCTTGACCGCGGATAATGGAGACACTCCGCGAATTTCCGCGAGTGGATTTAGTCAAGTTTTTTATTTACTTCCAATCTCAACGACGAAAATGTTTGCAATCCCCCGTAAAAAATTTAGTAGTGAGACTCCAGAAATGGATCCTTACGAAGGATTACAATGATTTGCTTCTGAAAAGCAGCCCAAAATGTGAAAACAAATTGATTTCGACAAACTTTTAAGGTCACTGAAAAAAAATGTAGTAGATTTTACCATACTCTCACACATTGATACAAGTATGGTAATAAACACCAGAATTTATGATAGCGTTTACCATATTGTGTTAAAAATCACCAGAGTTCTGGTGAACACTACTATAATTCTGGGTATTTTCACTAAATAGTATCACTGTGTAAAAAATCAAGTAGACTCATAGTCAATGCTACCATACATTTTCTTCAGTGGTCCCTTCATATTTGGATTGCATTTTGCAAAAAGGGACCACTAGCATTGCAATGTTGCTAAGATTGTGCAACTTCTTTTGTCTTGGAGGAAAAACCCGATTATCCATTAATAGTTTCTATTTTACTCGCTAATAACTGTAAATTTAAGACAAAAATTACCATCTAAATTTCATAGTTTTTCACGATTTCCGCAATTTTATTGCAGAAGATGAAGTTGCAAAATCTTAGCATCATTGCAATGCTAGTGGTTCCTTTTTGCAAAATGCAATCCATTTATTTATCCTCTTTGTCAATCTCCTCTTTGTCTTCTTTATTAATTTCAACAATCAGCCCGCTGGTCGAGAAAGTTGACCTAATCCCCCTCGCGGGAATTCGCCTTTTGTGTTTTTAATTTATTGTTAGCTGTAGTTGTTCTAGCCGAGCATGATGAATTTGGATTGATGGTTGGTTTGTTTTTCGATGTTGTGGGATGTGCATGCGTGAGTGGTGGCGGGACGTGGTGGTGACGTTGCGGGGGCGTTGGTGCTGTTGCAGGTGGCTGCTGCTCAGCCGTTGCAGGGATGGCAGGAGGGCCGCGCGGGTCTATGAGAGTGTCTGACATCCGGAGACCGGCCCAGCTGAATGGAGAGGTCCAGCTGACGAGTAATGCGACGAAGGCGCCGGAGGATGACGAAGCCACTCTCAGAGAGCTCCTTGTAAGGTAGGCAACCACCTAAGCATCATTCCTAGTCGAAATATAAGTGGTCAAAACTGCTGTGATAGCGAAGAGAGCAGTAAGTGCAAAAAATAAGTTTTGAAAAAGCAGACTCAGAAGCTTCTGACCGGAAAATTTTATTGAAGGAAGCCTCCTTTCTTTGTCAAATTGCCACTAGATGTCCGAAAGACTCCTAGAAATCGGTTTGTATCATTAAAAATAGACTGATTTTATTTCAATTACATAAAAAAGGCATTTTTTATTTTCATGCTAGGTTTGTTAGGCAAGACAGTCGTTAGTGCTATCCTCTGCATGCTTTCATGGTTGCGTTTTGGACACACAACAAACGCATTTTCAAGTTAGAAATTGTCAGAAGAGGGCAGCTTTTTACTTGAAAGCACTGTTTTTATTGACTCTCTGGAGGAACATTGTCACTTACGGATGTCTTGCCTAAAACGACGTCATTTTTTGCGCACTTATGGCTTTTTCTTATGTCTCTTTGTGATATAATTAAGATGAATTTCGCTGTTTTAGCAATTTCAGTGATTTCATCTAAAATAATTTAGATGAATTTTGAAGGAAACTCGATTTCGAAAATGTGACACTTACTGCTCTCTTCACTATCACGGCAGAAAAGGGCACGGTGTCTACTGGTCCGAGAAGTCTGAAAATACACGGTGTTTACTGTACGGAAAAAGTACGGATACACCAAAATGACACAGATTTCGGAAGGTCAGTACGGAAGCACGGAAAAGGTACGGCCACTCTCAGAGAGCTCTTTGTAAGGTAGGCAACCATCTAAGCTTCACTTCTAGTCCAAACATAAGGGACTCAAATAGAAAACAAGAGCCGTAATTAATATAGGTCAGTTGCGCTTTGCGCAGTTGCGATCAGCTAAAAATATCAAGATCTGTCTGTCTATGTAAAATGAACCCCGTGTTTTTTTCTATTAGGTATCAGGTATAAATTCGTACTTATTTAATGGTCAACCATTCCGCAAAAAGGTCCGGAATTTTTCGCTGTTCTCGCACGTTTTTCAAAACATGAAGTATGCAACCTCCGAAACGCGTTTTTAATAGCTGATTCTTCGACCAAGCCGACAATAACACAAGTCTAAACAATAACATAATGTTCTTCGATACAGGAACCACACTTTTAACTTCGACTTCAGTCGTACAAAAAACATATTTATAGCTAATAGCTGATTCTTCGACCAAGCCAAAAATAACACAAGTCTAAACAACAACATAATGTTCTTCGATACAGGAATCACACTTTTAACTTAGACTTCAGTCTCACAAGAAACATATTTCACCGCAAGGATCTCAATGTAACGATGCTGAGTCCGAATCTCCCTCGGAAACGCGAGACGAAACGTAACGCGAAATCGTCGCCCCTCTGACGTAAGCACGTATCTCAATTTCCACGCGTGAGCCCTGTTTTACAAAGAGCTCCATCAGTGGCGTGAATTGCGATGTATCGATTGTTATGCCATTTAAACCTATGGTAAAGAATCGATTATTAAGGTGTTCGCTGCGACCACCATGTTTATCAATCCTTTTCCATAGGTTTAAATGGCATGACAATCGATATATCGCTAATCACTCCATGTTCTCGAGGGCTCATGTGGAAATCGAGATACGCTCTCTCGCCAGAGGAGCGACGAAATGTTTGTTTCAAAAGCGGGGGCGGGAACGCGAAAGGGGTGGCACTCAATTAAATTGAGATTCTGTCGGAAGTTTGAAAATATCATTTATCTAACACGATTTTACGCAACTTTCGTGCTTCTGCCCCCCTCTCCTCCCCTTCCTTTCACTCAGGAGAGAACTCGTGTGTTCAGAATTATTGAATTCTCAAAACAGACATTTAGCAAGCCCTTTCGTTGTTCAAATAGAGGAGAATCTGGGATCATAACACGCTCTTTTAAACTTTTTTGACGTGTAGACTCCTTGAAAACGTGTGTATCCAACGGTCATTCTCAGGTTACTTCAAGATTTTTAATGTTATGATGTTGGAAGCACACAGAGAGAAATTTCAACACAAAAAATTGGTTGATACTAAAAGTGAAACACAAGAAAACCCTAGCCTTCGGTTGACATTTTTAAGAGAAAATGCCAGCTAGTTTTCTTGAAGAAATTTTATAAAAAACTACAGTGGCGTGGCGTGATTTGCGATAAATCGATTGTTATGCCATTTAAACCTATGGAAAAGGGTCGATGAACAGGGTGTTCGCAGCGAACACCTTAACAATAGATTCTTTACCATAGGTTTCCTAGAATCAGTACTTATACAGTACTTTTTCAGTCCATTCCCAATTATTTCAGTACCTCCTTAACAGAAAAATTCAGTACTTTTTCAGTACCTCGATTTGACGAAATTCGGAAATTTTCACAAATTCGAATTTCCTGCTCAAATTGCGACAAAAATGACAAAAAAATGAGAAAAATTCCAAACCGGCGTTTTGTGAAATTGCAGCACTTTTTCAGTACTTCTTGAAATATACGCTCTTGAAAAATCAGTACTATTTCCAGACTTTCGGAAAATTCCGGACTCGTAGACACCCTGTGGTGACGTTTTTTCGTCTCAAAAAGAACGAAGTTCGACTGAAATATTGTGGAAATCCAAAAGCCCCACCTTTTCAGGAACTCCATTTCCAAGGGGAAGCGCGCTTGCCTTGGCGAGGGCGGCGAATCCGGCGGCGGAACTTTCCGAGCCTCGGATTGGCCCACTCCGAAGTTGAAGTCGAGCAAAAAGCGCTCATGAATAAATCGAAGCGGGCGCCGCTTATGAGTTTGATTTAATCATGATTGGCTCGAGCCTCGAGCCCCCCCCCCTCCCCCACCCCCCGCTTCAGCCGGTGCCGGTGACCCGAGAGACCCTCAATCCGGAGTTTAAACACGGGATCATACCCTCTTCGATTCCTGGCAATGAATATTCACGACAACACGTCAACTTCCTCCCCTTCCCCTCCCGTCACCATCCTTGCGACAACCGCATATCCTGACCGGGTGGGGGGGAGTTTGAGCGCGGGGGTGTAGAGACCTCCGCGGGGGGGGGGGGGGGGGGTTAAGGGGGGTGTGTACTGTACAGGGTATCCAACAAGTGTGGTCATGAACGGGAAAATGGAGAATTTGCATGCAAATATTTTATTGCTTCATCTGAAAGTGCTTAAAAAGCTGATTTCACAGTATTTTTTACGCACTTTTATTTTAGCAGATTAGATCATTTTGTCATATCTTCTCCAGTAACTGTTCATTGAACATTCTTCGGTGACTTATCTACAGACTGAAATTTCTAGTATCCCGAAATATTCCACCTAAACGTTGATATCGATCGCACCTAAAATTCATTGCGCAAAAACTGAAGATCCAGCATGTGGAACTGCCACGCAGAGAAAAAACTTTGCACAAAAGTTTGGATATCACGGAAAGTAAAACACGAAATAAACCAAGCCTTCGGTTGACTTTGGGCTTTACCAGTCTCTGTATTGTTTTCTGCGCTGAATTCACCGCAAACACAAATATTTTTATCAGTGCATGAATATGACCAAAGTTGCCACAGAATTTAGGAGATGAAATTCCCTGACAATTGAAGAAACCCCATATGGTTAAAAAGACACTATTAGAAATACTTTTCAGGCAAAATGTGTTTTTCAAAATGTCGGACCCATTCTAGACAACAAATAAAGGCGACCCAATAATTTTTCCCTGACATTGTCGTTATTTTCCCTGACATTGCCAGCTTTTCCCCGACTTTTTAAAGTTCCCTGACATTTCCCGGTTTTTCCTGACTGGAGCAACCTTCTACGACCCTTAGAATTTGGAAACCAACGACTTTTATTCTCTGTGCAGCTCTACAGGAGCTGGCTTCGAAGCTAATGCGACCCACTTTGGAGCACCCTGTATCGGTCGGCAAGAGCGTGGGTTCGGGGGTGGCGGATGTAGTTCCACTTGTTTAAATGCACAGTTCTGGACCGAGTGGGGGTGGGGGAGGGGGAGGGGGGTGGTTAGTCGACTCGACGCGATAGCGACGGGCTTGAACAATGCTTCGGCGAAAAGTTGAAGGAAAAATTGGGGACGAGGCGAACTTGTTCTTGGCGCGGATTTTCGAAGATTAAACTTCGAGGCTTCGTTCCGGGAAGCAGACGAGAGCTAAAACCGCGTAACACTAAGGGGTTTCCCACGCGAGTTAATCGGTTTGTATTCGACGCGGCAGACGTGCCGACGAGCTACCAGACGGCTTAACTTCCTATTCCACACGTGGCGTCGGCGGGTTAGTTGCGCGGCCACCAAATCGGGAAACATTTTGTCAGGGTCTGCAAACTCCATGTTCCAAGGGAACTTTTCTTGCGATTTTGAGTTTTCCTTCTGTCTGATCACTTCAAGAGGAACTCTCCGAAAAGTCAAAAACTAACCGACAAAATCGCTAAGAAAGCTTTGTGACTTTTGGGACCGTTCATAAAATACGTAACGCACGGTTGCCACAGAATTTAGGAAATGAATTTCCCTGACTCATTTTGCTAAAATTCCCTTACAATTGAGGTTATACTGTACGGATAGAAAGACATTATTCAAAATAGTTTTCCGACGAAATTTGTTGTTCGAAACTTAAAGCTCATTCTAGAAACCAAATAAAGGCGACCTAACAATTTTTCTCAGACAATTTCATCATTTTCCCTAATATTTTCAGGTTTTCCCTGACATTTAAATTTTCTGACATTTCCCGGTATTCCTTTACTGTGGCAACTCTGGTAACACTCTGGTAGCCTACCAGTGATAGGGAATCCAGACCAGAACGCCATTTTGTTTTTATGTGTTAGGGTGAATCGATGGACACCATATTTTGTGTAAGAACGACATGTATACATCGCATCGATTAGTTCCATTTTTTAGCTACTTATCATGTTCATCGAATATGAGATTGCATTTCTGTTTTAGTTAACTACGTAGAAAGTTACTGCTCAGACAGATCGTATAATTTTTAGCGAATCTACAAGAATCAATAATCAAAACACGATTCTGGGACCAGCGCAACTGACCCATTTTCAATTTTCTCCTCTTTTCTTGTTCTATGCACCCCCCTTTGCGCTATCTCGCCATTTTCAGAATAAGGGATGGGCCGCGAGGAGGGAGGAAGCGTGGTCGGCGGTTCGGAACTTTTTGCACCCTTTCATTACTTCAAATTAAAAGAGTCCATTAACAGTTCGCGGCCTGGAAAGTTTCGACCGCGAGGTGGTCATCCGGGAAGGGGCTTCGCTTCATACTCGGACGTATCTCTGCCAAACGGAACTATGTGCATTGGAACATGAGCCCTGAAACCCATATGAATATATGCATAGCGGGGCTCACGTCATGAAACACATAGCTCCGTTTGGCAGAAATACGTCCACTTGATACCAAGCATGAAATCTCATTTCAGTGAATAACATCATCAATGAACTAGATGCAACGATTCTGAACCATGGTAGAAGTGTGCATCGTAATTTAATTGCATATAGCCCAAAACTACGCGTACTTCAAAGACCGTGTCAATAACTGAGGAACTTTTTCGTTGAAAAAAGTAACTATGACCGTGGTGAACTCGTATTCTATGAGCGGACCAACGGCCAATCATTGAAATTGATAGACAAAGCTATAGAGAAAAAAGACAAAATGGATATGGAAAGATCCTATTAGTTAGAACGGGTTGTTAGAATGGACAAAGGAGGTAGGTAAATAGACTAACTAACGGCAACGCGCATTGGCGCCTTCAAACCTAAGTGGATACTTCAAGCATTGTGCAATGCGTGAAGTATCCACTTAGGTTTGTAGTCGCCAGTGAGCCTCTCGCGCTGGCAGCACGCCGCTTCGCTCTCTTAGGCTTTAATAATTATACTCGCATAGTCAGCGTTTTATAACTCAGGATTTTGAAATGTTAGCACACTCTGCATTGATTATTCTCATTTAAATTGATGGGGAAAAAGTATGTATCAATTTATCAAAGGAGAATAATAATATAACGAGTGTTTTTTTAAATATTGGTGGTTCCGTGTCAAATTTAATGATTTCCAGAGCACTTTAATTTTTTCTTTTACATTTTGTGCTTTTATTGTGCTGCAGCGAGGTGTACGCGCAACGAAACGCTCAAAATTTGACGTATTTGACTCTAAAAGATCGATGTGCAAACGGGTTAAAACTAAAGATTGCGTGCTTCTTGGTTTTTTTCCCTCTTTTATTCATTTTTGCAGTTTCTGTCGGCACAACTGCAGCTCATTGAAATTAACGTCGCTTGGGAAAGGTTTTACAAATGTTTGTCTCGTTTCAAAAATATAAATGTTTTCAAAATGAAGTAATAATTTCGTAAATAAAAAGTAAATAAAAAGTAAAAAAAAGTACCTATACATACTTAAGGTATATTGTACATTAAATATTTTAAGGATAGAAATAAAACCAAATATCCACCAATGACAATTTAAAAAGATGATTCAAAAGGAGAAAGTAATGAATTTCATTTAGAAAATGAGCAACCATAACAACACCTCCTTCTCTCTCAATTTCTCATTTCCATATTGTCAATATAATTTTACGTACCGACTAAAATATAACGCTTGGACCAAGTCACTGTTGCTTATTTTATGTGTGGGCGTAAACTACTGGACAAAAAAGGTGCGCGGAAAAAAATCGTTGACAAAATGTCCTGAAACCAAAAAAGGAACTAATATAGAAAAGAAAACGATAAGAAGAAAGCTTAAATAAATCAAAAGTCAAAACTCAGGTGGCACAGGGCTGTCTAAGAGGGAGGTACGACGACCCAAGGAACATGTAGGGAGAGTATTGTCATCTCAATCCTTTTACCACAGAGAAAGTTTGCCGCTCTCTGATTGGTTGGCGAGTCTTAGGCTTTAATATTAGCCCCTCCTTTTCTAGTTTTGGACCAAGGTAAAGGAACTAAATGCCGTCCAGACTGGCCTGATGGTAAGCACGTCTGATTCTGGGTCAATAGATCCTGGGATCGAATCCTGGTGCAGTAGTGTCACATTTTCACGGATCCGACGAGTGGATCTGCAGAATCAGATTCTACTAGGAGTCGCAATCCCTGAAAATTTGAAATGCCTGGAGCATGGATGTGCCAACTTTCGAGTATCATTCACATATGTCTATAGATGCTGTAGATTCCTAATCTAATAAATCCTCTCAACATTATAAAATAAAGGAATATAAGCCAAATAAATTGCAAAAAAAAAAGAATACGGCAACAGAGTTCTATACATAATATGGATTTTCTTATCTCTAATTGCTGAATTGGGTTCTGAAGCAACTTTAATGGATATTTCAGCCAGAAATTACATTTTTTGTGTGATCATCATTCATTTATCACTAGATAACACGTATTCCTCTTGATCAGGTTTGTTTACATTGGTCGACAAGAGCCCCATGGGAAGCCCAAAGCTGATGACTCAATCAGAGAGCAGCACTCATATGGCAATACTCTCCTTACACAGGTACTCTATGTCAAATAGCGTCATCGTCGTCTTTGTAGTAGATATTGAATGTATTTACAAGTAAACTAGTAGTAAGTAGGAGTAAAATTTGATTTTTAAGGTCCTCTTTAAGGCTTTCAAAGTCACGTACATCCTTAACTGTTGAAAAATTGTTGGACGGGCCTTCGAAAATTCCCGAACGTTCTTTATCCCGCCGAGGAAACCTTTGCAAATAGTCCTGTTAAGTCCTGAAAGTGCTCATTTTTCCCGCGAACAGTTGTCATTGATTATCTCCTCGCCTGAAAAAGAAACTGAAGAGAATTGGAGGTAAAGTCAGTGATTTTTTAGAAATGTTGACGGCCGTAATTTTGAGAGGATGCATTTATGAAAAAATAATTTAAAGGTGCACCACTGACTCGTCCTATTCCTGAAAATCTAGTCACCGTGTATATATTCGAGGGATATTCAAAAAGTAGGACGCTGACAATTATTCAAAAAGTCAGGCACCAATTAAGTCCGTCTAAATACAGTGATCATAGCAGATAGACTTGTTTTGCCTGAATGCATTCGTCTTGATCTCAAATCGTTCATCGACGTTTTTGGATGGTTCCATACTCAAAATTCTGTTATTTTTGTGTATATGCCTGTGTGCAACAGACGGGTTGAAGTCGTCGTGTACGGAGATCCATCCGATTTTCTGGCGCACAAGACAGTTACGACCGGCGCGGCGGCGTTTAAAATCTTTGGATTTATGAATCTTTCCCGGGGACTAATTGATAGTTAAATAATCTCGAGCACCGTGAGACTAATTGCTCGTGTTAAGCGCAACTAATGATTTTTCTCACGCTCATGTTGCCAAGTTTACTCTCTGCCGAATAAACGTGTCCCTGCTTCCGCGTATTTAGGTCGCACCGGTTGTATCTGTACATGGCATGTGAATAATGGGCTTGTTCCGCCGTGCTAAGGAAGAGTACCCTGTTTAGTGGTCCAGCAAAGCGTGTATTATCGACTGCCGATATTTCCTCATTTAAAACTGTGGAGAAGGATCGATAAGTAAAGGACACATTATGATCGATCATTTTTCATAGGTTTAAATGGCAAATAAAATGTGCGAATAAAATCGATCGTTCGAGGGTCCTCTCGATTTGGAACCTGTAGAGAACTGATTCTTTTTAAAATGCCATCTGGTAGCACCGCTGACTGCTGAGACTCTTCCAAGTGAAATAATGGCGACCGAAAGAATTCTTGTCATTGATGGAACGAACCACGAAGCCCCAATTCCTCAGCTCTCGGAACTCGGGAGTGCCAGCTTTTAAGCTTCCGTCGAGCGCGGTGTCACGCGGAACTTATCAAAAAATAAATAATAATCGTTCATTAAAATTTTAATTGCGCTCGAACCAAAAGCGGCACCCCTCCCGTTTCGCTTTAAGCTACGTTTCGACCGGGACACGCTTTTTATATTGCCTTACCATACTGCCGTACTAAGGAAAAACGCCGTATGAACATTCGAATGTCGCCAAATTTCCCCGAATAAAACACACATTTTTGAGGAAAGTTATGCATATTTGGATTACTTTTTGCAAAAAGGAACCAAGAGCATTCCAATGTTGCGCAGATTGTGCCATTTTTTTTACCTCGCAAATATAAACTGATCATCTAAACAAGATTATCTTGCTCCCAATTAACTGTAATTTCACCATGAAAATCACCTTGTAAATATGATTTTTTGCAGGATTTCAGTAATTTTATTGCAAGGAATGCAAGTTGCACAATCATAGCAACATTGGATTGCTCTTGGTTCCTTTTTGCAAAATGCTATCCATTTGTCCTTGAAATTTTCAGATCTTTGAGATTAAATTGTGAACAAAATTGTCTTGAAAATTTGATGAAAAATTTTCACAATTTTCTCGGTAAATTCGGTTTTTCTTGAAGGAAGTACGGCAACGCCTGAAGGTTCTTACGGCGTTCTTCCTTAGTACGGCAGTATAGGATATTGACCCACGATAGTCGAAAAGATTTGCAGAACATAGTTAAGTACGTAATAAATAGAGTAAAGGCAGTGTTGTGGGGTGCTTTGCGATATATTGATTGATCTGCCATTCAAACCTACACTGGAAAAAAAAACACCTTGGATCTAGAGTCCAGACTCTTGAAAACATTGACAAGAAAAGGACTCTTGATTCAATCAGATTTCAAAAGCTTTAATCAAAAGGAAATCCGCTCAAATTAAGAGGCTTGCTTCTTGATTTAAGCTTAAATCTGACTGAATCAAGAGTACTTTTTCTTGTCGATGTTTTTAAGAGTCTGGACTCTAGATCCAATGTGTTTTTTTTTCCAGTGTATGGAGAAGGATCGATAGTCAAGATGTTCGTAACGAACATCTTAATAATCGATTCTTTTTATGCCTTCAACTGGGGAAATGCATCGAATACGATCCACAAAGGTTTAACTTGATCTTCCTAGAATAGCGGATTTTTGCGCACTCAATTGTATATGAGTAAAAGGAATATGTTATTTAACTTCACAAAAAAGTATGAGGTCGAAACAAAGTTCACTTCGAAAAGGTTACTTTTCGCGGAAAGAGTTCTGCGTTTATTTTTCGGGGCGGCCTCTTGAAATGAAATTGAAATATCTCGGTTCCAGAGCGGTATGACTCGGAGTTTGCCAATCCATTTAATGGATGTCATTTACAGAGCCGGGCCAAAAGCCCTAGAGAACTTAAGTCAAAGTTAGGATCGAGTGATTCTGAGTATTTTCAAGAGCTCGTCAAGAGCCAAACTCCTCTCGGTGCAGGGCCGGAATCTGAGGCAAGAGGATCAAGAAAGTGCTTTGAAATGCGAGCCTCAGTTCTTCCGCGCTAAGGGAAAACGTCGTATGAGCCTTCAGACGTTGCCAAGTTTCCTCCGATAAAAACCGAATTCACCGGGAAAATTGCGAATATTATTTTCTGAAATATTCAGACAATTTTGAACGCAATTTAATCCAAATATCTGAAAATTTCAAGGAAAAACATGCATGAATGTTTTCAAAAATACATGTTTTATCAAGGGAAATTTGGCAACTCTCGAGAGTTCATACGACGTTTTACCCCAGCACGGCAGAGTTCCT
Source organism: Bemisia tabaci (assembly GCF_001854935.1). NCBI lineage: Eukaryota > Metazoa > Arthropoda > Insecta > Hemiptera > Aleyrodidae > Bemisia > Bemisia tabaci. Next base: position 1,199,915 of record NW_017547105.1, on the reverse strand, counting down.
CCGTGCTAAGGGAAAACGCCGTATGAGCATTCGAATGTTGTCAAATTTAATCTTGGGAAATAGTTATTCACGAAAAAAGTTATGAATATTTTTCCGAGAAATTTTCAGGCATTTTAAATCAAATTACTCACAGAATTCTCTGAATAATTAGTGGAAATATATTTGCGAATTTTCCTGAAAATTCGTGTTTTGTCAAAAGAAATTTGGCACCGTTTCAAGGCTCGTACGGGGTATCGTAAAATTATATCGTATAATCATATCGTAAAATTATATCGACAATATCGAACTGAGAAAATTGAAAGAGAAGGAGGTGTTGTTATGGTAATTCATTTTTTAAATGAAATGTTACTTTCTTCCTGTGATTCATCTTAGTAAAACGTAGCAAACATTTGTGAAACATTTCCAAGCGGTGGCATCGATGTTAATCTCAATGAGTCGTGTGTTGAAAGGAACTGTACAAAAATGAATAAAAGAGGGGAAAAAACCAAAAAGCACGCAATCTTTGGTTGTAACCATTTGTACATTGTTCTGATAGAATCATATACGTCCAATTTTGAGCGTTTGGTTGCGCTGCAGCACAGTAAAAACACAAAATATGAAAGAAAAAATTAGAGGGCTTTGAAAATCATTAAATTTGACACGAAATTGCCTTAATATTTACAGAATACACAATATATTTACCTTCAATACATATATTTTTTCATCAATTAAAATGAGAATAGTCCATGCAGAGTGTGCAAGCATTTCAAAATCATGAGTTGAAAAACGCTGACTCTGCGAGTTTAAATATTAGAGCCAAACAGAGCGGAGTGGCGTGCAGTCAGCGCAAGAGGCTCACTGGCGCCTACAAACCTAAAGGGATACTTCACGCATTGCGCAATGTTTGAAGTATCTACTTAGGTTTGTAGGCGCCAATGCGTGTATCGTGCTGGCCGCCCGCTCGCCGTGCCGCGGCATGGCACCTCAAGCAACTATTTCACAACAGAGGTGTTGCATAGTATCATTCGAAATTGAAGAAGCCCCAACATATTAAGAATGACGAGCATCCTTTAAGAATTCGCAGCGTTTTCCGCAAATCAAGATGCTACGGCACAAAAAGAGAGCGGTAGTCCTAAAACTCATCAAGTCCTTGCATCCGTATTCAATAAAGTTTAGCATAATTTTTAAATTTCATTAGAGAAAAAAGTGACTTGATTTAGGCAGAATAATTCCTGAGTATGCCGTCAAGGATATTTTATTTTGAATCTCAAGAATAATTGGTACGTGGACCAAAACTCCCCTGCCGAAAAAAACGCGTGGACGTAAACTACTGGAAAAAACAGGTGCGCTGACAAGAAATCCTTGACAAAATTTCCTATAACCTCCTGTAGAAAAGGATCGATTCTCGGGGTCTTCGCGACGAACACCGTAATAATCGATTCTTTACCAGAGTTTTAAACGGACCGCGTTTAGCAGAAAGAAACCAAGCCACATCAGCTATTGCCAAAGAGGGTTATGCAAAACGGCCAAAAAGTGACCCCGCGGGGATTGTACGAAACTTTGTGGGATGATTGTATAGGTCATTTTGGGCCTGCATCTGGCTGCTTTTAGGCGAAAACCGCAGGGAAACAGCGTTGCCATTTTTTAAAGTCATAACCTTCAAACACCCCTAACTTTCGCAAAAATGCAGTTACAGAGCTTGTATTTATACCAAAAAATGCGGAAAATTTTGTTCTATCGACCAACGCAAAGGAAATTTTTATTTGAGTCCACTGTTGCCACGTTTTGGCCATTTTTTTAATTTTCATAATGATTAAAAATCACGTTATCGCCTAAAAGTGTGTTTGCAGTTGGTGGGGATTGAATAAAAACCTGTCGGAATTATTGTTCGTTCGATTTCGCATCCATTGATATGTTATACTTTTCTGAGAGGCTTAGGGAATCCAAGTTACAGCGATTTAAAAATTCGGCAACACGCCCGACGCCCGATTTTGACGCTCGTTAAGGTACGTTTCGCGACTCCGTGTTGAAGGAGAACGCCTAGATAAAACAAAATTCGAAGAGCCAGTTCATGTTTTACGCTTTTTTGAAACTTTCACGTCATTTTTAGAAATTCAAGTAGCGGCGGTGTTCATGGCGCGCGGCGCGGGTTTCATGTTCAGTATTGTGTAGAGGCGGGTCGTTGGAGATTTAAAAAAAAAAAAAAATGTGTTACATTTGGACGCATTTCTGTCAAACGGAACCATGTGCATTATGATGTAAGCCCTGTTACGCATATATTCTTATGGGTCTCAGAGCTCATGTCTTGGCGCACATAGTTCCATTTGAAAGAAATACGTCCATTTAAACCTGGGCCCTGCTTGATCCAGAGTCTTTGGTGCTTTTCACAATATCCTTTGCAATAAATGAGTGAATTATATGATTTTAAAATCTGACGCCAAAATCTAATTTGCCTCGGAATGTTCAGATATTGTAGATAAAATTACGAACAAAATCGGAAAAAAATTTGTAAAACTTTCCCAATGAAGTTGTATTTTATCAAAAGAAATTTTGTAACGCCTAAAGGTTCATACGGTGTTTTTACTTAGCACTGGAGAATACTGCTGTGCTAAGGAAGAACGCCGTATGAACCTTCAGGCGTTGCCAAATTACCTTTGATAAAACAAATATTTCCTGATAAATTTATAAATATCTTTCTTTCAATTTTTTATATAATTTTGTTCGCAAGTTCACCTTAAGTTCCTAAAAATTTCAAGGAAAATCGTTCATGACTTTTCTCAAAAATGACGATTTTAACCAAGGAACTTTGGCAACACTTGAATGTTAATACGGCGTTTTTCCTTAGCACGGCAGAATAAACCTGCTTACGAGAAGTTGAGAAGTCGGACTGAATGACCAGCAAGCGAGCGAGGAGGGAAATACGGCGAGAGTCGACTGTTCAGCAGAGATTCCTTCCTTGAGCTCGGAAGGTAGGGATGACAAAAATCCTGCCGAATTTCCATCGTAAACTGTCTGGTGCGCAATCGGGAGCATCGATGTTTCCTTTCTGCAGACTCACTGCACTCCCCACGCGCCGCAGGATTTTTGTCAACCCTCGCCTTTCGGGCCAAGCAGGAATCTTTTAAATTCAAACCAAATTAAACGCCCTTTTTTTAAAGGAAAATCTGCGTGATTTCTCTTCTATTATCTATATGATTAGGAATTTTAATTAATAAAGACCATAAGGAATACAAAAAATACAAATAAGGGGCCGTCCATGAATTACTTAAGGCTCTCATGGGGAGGGGAGGATCTATAACAGCCTTTCGGTGCCTTACGAGGGGGGAGGAGAGGGCACGGCTGAGCCTTACGTCAACTTTTTAGCCTATATTTCAAGAAAATGCAAAAATCCATTTTTCGTCAGGTTAATAATAAAATTCAAGATGAAATAGAGGAAATCAGGAAACCACCGATTGCTGGCCGATCGAACCATGCCCTATCATTTCTCTTGATTCCCATTTCTCCACTCATTCTCACGATGATGAGTAGTGACTTCATCCTTACGTCAACTTTATACTTTTAACTATTTACTCCCAAGGCCAAAAAAATCTTCAATTTTGCTCCATATTTTTGTTTATTAAACTAATTATATCATGAATCTTTCCTGTGAACTTACTCCAGAAATTTAGTTTCACTTAAACAAATTGTGGCTTAAAAATTTCATTTTTTTCTAACGGGAAACGTCATGCTTCGATCTACGATAACTGAAAAAAAAAGGGGGGGGGCTAGTCGAGACTTACGTAATTTTTAGAGAGGGGGGGGGGTTAAGGGATGCCTTACGGTGCTGCACAAGGAGAAAGTATGGGGGTCCAAAAATGGGGAAAAGGTCTTACGTAATTTATACTAAAGGATGTTAACTGAACACTATGTTACATTAATTTCTGTCTGGCGTCTGCTTTTTCCTCCAAGAAAAAACAAGTTTATTGGACGGCCCCTGTATACCCTTATACAAGGACCCTGGACCTTGGATCCAGAAGTTTCTTTGAAGCAAGAGGAGCCCTTTTCAATTACGTTTCAATCAAAATGCAACCCTCACTATTATTTTTTGGAAAAAATAACCCTTCGATGCCCTACGCGGCATTTATAAATATGACCAAGGCAATAAAATTACTAGCCCACTGGGCGCGAACCGCGAACCCTCCGATCATGAGGCGAGCGCTCACCCATCAGACTACGCCAGCTAATTGAAATATTCGGCGAATTTACCAGTTCATAAGGCAAATAAAGTTCTTTCTTTCTCCACTAGAGCTGAGAGTAGGTTGGAGAGTAGAGACGCATCGGTGACACGCTCTTGCTTACTGATGATCTGCGGCAGGATTTTTGTCAACCCTAACCTTCCGAGCCAAGAAGGAATCTCTGCTAAACTCAAACGCCATACGGCGAAGCCAAAAGGTATACGAACGAGACCCGTGCGGAATAGAAATAATCGACAGGGGGGAGGGGGAGGGGGGTTCTGCCGGAGTCATTCCACGATCATGTTATAAACAAACGAACAAACAAACAGACCCATTACCGGGGGTATTTTTCAAAAAACTTCCCCGCAGGGCGCCGTCCGGGAGTAGCGACTTTTGAAAATTGGATCTCATTTCCTTGCTATCGATTCCGATCGCCGGTCCCCGCTGAGAGGTCTCAGTTCGCGAATATCCCCCGGCAGGGTTGCAATTTTTCGTGAATAATAAAATAGTGAAATTTCATGAAACACTGGGAAAAAACACATTGGATCTAGAGTCCAGACTCTTAAAAACATCGACAAGAAAAAATACTCTTGATTCAATCAGATTTAAGCTTAAATCAAAAGGAAATCCGCTCAAATTAAGAGGCTTGGTTCTTGATTTAAGCTTAAAAAACATCGACAAGAAAAAGTACTCTTGATTCAATCAGATTAAGAGTCTGGACTCAAGATCCAAAGTGTTCTTTTTTTCCAGTGTATGTGCAGGTGGAAAGCTGGGGTGTGCTCGTGCAAACTGCATTGGAAACAATGTAAGAGTGGATATGGTCCCTTTTGAGAAAATGGAAAGGCGAGATTTGACATTAAATCAAAAGAAACGGAAAGAGAGCGAATGGAAATTATGTTCTCGGGAAAGTTTTTCCTTCGATCCTTATCCATTCCGCACTGGAAAAAAAAACACGTTGGATCTAGAGTCCGGACTCTTAAAAACATCGACAAGAAAAAATACTCTTGATTCAATCGGATTTTTGCTTAAATCAAGAACCAAGCCTCTTAATTTGAGCGGATTTCCTTTTGATTTAAGCTTAAATCTGATTGAATCAAGAGTCTTTTTTCTTGTCAATGTTTTCAAGAGTCTTGACTCTAGATCCAGTCTGTTTTTTTTTCCAGTGAATTCCAGAAATTCATGTTAAAAAATACGTTGCTACCATAAATATTCGACTTCAATTTTGCAGAAAGATTAAACTGCAGTTAATGTCTTCCGGATGTATTTGTCGCAGGCAAATAGTCAAATCAGGCATTTTATTACGTGCCCAGGCACTCAGGCAGATACTCAAATTTTCTGAGTTTACAAGCTTTTACATGCTTTGAAAAAGACCACTCAAATGTTCAATATTTTGAGAGTAGAGATTCATCAAAGTACAAACTGTCACAGAATTTTTGTCCAATTTTTTTCTAATTTTTGCATGATATCACAAGAAAAATCAGTGAAATTATCGATTAGAGATGCCCAAGATTCTTCAGATAAACATGCAATTTGCAAGGAGAAATTTGACAACATTTTAGCGTAGTTGCGTTCTTTCATGAGAAAAAGGATTATATGGCTATTGCATAATATATGTATGTATGTATGTGAGCTTTTCATCCACAAGCACAACAATCGCTGTTTCTCTGCATTAGCTGTGTTTTAGGTTGCCTAATCTTGCCCCTGAAAAATGTTAAATACTTCACAGCCTCATGAAATTTTATACAATAACTCACCGGAATTTCGAATTTTACATCTTTTTCATGTCGTTTGCACAACCCTTTCCATCCGACGTTTTGGAATTAGAATATTTTATGTCGTTTTTCTCGGACATCTGGCAATAGTGTTTTCTATCTCAGTTCCTCACTCCATCCGAAGACCCTATTTGCGATCGCTTTTTGCTTTGGGTTGCTGATGACTTTCCTGTAAGGTCTTACGATTCGCGATCGACCCCCATTCAGTGAATTTGCGGTGAATCGATATATTTGCCATTTAAAACTATGGGAAAGGATCGATTATCAAAGTGTCCTTTACTAATCCATCCTTTTCCACAGTTTCAAATGAGGAAATATCGATAGTCGATAATACACGCTTTACTGCCCCTATTCCGGTGTAAAATTGTGCAAAGAGCAAGATGAAGTAGGACTCTTGATTCAATTAGATTTAAGCTTAAATCAAAATGAAATCCGCTCAAATTAAGAGGCTTGGTTCTTGATATGAGCTTAAATCTGATTGAATCAATAGTATTATTTCTTGTCGATTTTTTTAAGAGTCTGGACTCTAGATCCAATGTGTTTTTTTTTCCAGTGAATGCGATGAAGGGCTAGATAGACATGGATACGCTCTTGAGATTGAATTAAAAATTTTACTCTGCGGCGTCGATTGTCAATTAGGCGGTATTGTTCCTTAGCCATTGATATGCTTATCTTGCCAGCGGGCTGATTCTTGAAATCGATAGACAAAGTTATAGACAAAAAAGAAATAGGGAGTATGGAGCGATCCTGTTGGTTGAAACAAGTGGTTTTTTCAAGATTTTCGCTGCGGTAGATACTACTAGCTGAGGTACATTCAAATGAAAAGAGTCCGGTCACATCCGGTGGAGTTATATTAGATCTCATTTGAAAAAGATTTGTAGACAAAGCTACAGACGAAGAAGACACAGGGAGTATGGAGCACTTCTATTGGTTGAAACGAGTGGTTGTAATAGACGAAGGGGGAAAATGATGGACTAACTACAGGGTCTCTCGAGGGTTCGTTTACTACTTACCTCGTTAATTGTCCATTGCAAACACCCGCTTTCACCAATAAGATCGCTTCATTTCCAGTTTGTCTTCCTTGTCCATAGCTTTGTCTATCAATTTCAACAATCAGCCTGTAGTTCCACGATCAGTAAATATTCCAACTATGGATAACCATGAATTTTCCAATGGGATCTAAAAATCCACTGGATATGAACGGGCTCTTCTCATATTAATGCACCTCAGCGACTCTGCTGTGCTAAGGCAGAACGCCGTATGAGCCGTCAGACGTTGTCAAATGTCCTCCGATAAAAACCGAATTTACTGGGAAAATTCTGAATATTATTTTCCAAAATTTTCAGGCAATTATGTACGCAATTCGATCTAAAATATCTGAAAATTTCGAGGGAAAATGTACTTAAATTGCATCAAAAAAACATGTTTTATCAAGGGAAATTTGGCAACTCTCGAATATTCTTACGGCGTTCTTCCTTAGCACGGCAGAGCTGGTAGGCTCACTCCACCGCAGCGAAAATCTTGACTGAAAGGAGCAAATTCGATAAATAGCTCAAAGTTAAAGCCCGGAACGCAATTCCCTTCATAACGAACTCCGAGGTCCGGGGGGAGGAGAGGGGTTATGTCTGTCTTAACAACTTTAAATAGGCCAAGAGAGAGGACGGGGTCCCACTCAAAGGGGAGGCTAATAGACGGCGGCTTGGGGGGATGGAGGGGGGCGATCCGACATCCTACTGAAAATACAGCAGATTTTCATCCCGCTTTTTAACGCGAAGCCAGCATTGGCGGATCCAGCAAATTGGCAACATTGTCTTTTCTCCATTTAAGCGTATGGAAATGTATCGATTCTTAGAGGGGCCAGGTACCCTTCGATTATTAAGATATATTAGGAGAATCCGCTCAACCTTTCTCGTGTAAAAAATTAAATCGCCCAATTAATTTTGACAATAGCTGATGTGGCTCGGTTCATTCCTTTCTGTTTAACGGGATCTTAGTTGCGGTGTCTCTGAGTCTCCGCTAATGTTCCAGCCCTAATGATTTAAGTAAATTTATGGAATTTGTTGAAACTTTTACCGAATTATATTGCTGAATCTTATCGCGTTGTTTTCTTCTTACGATTACGCGTTGGAAAAATGCGTTCTCGCGACTGCACAATTTGTAAACGCCTTCAATTGAGCGAGTATACTTACCGCGTATCCGGAGTGTTGATATAGTTGCTCGTCAAGGAAGTTTCCGATTCTGTGGTGTTACCGAAGAGAGCGAACAGTGGCGGTAAACAGACAGGAATAACTTAGAAATGTCAGGGAAAAATTGTTAATTTGCCTTTATTAGCTTTCTTAAATGAATTTGACGTTTAGAACCACACATTTTGCCTGAAAACTTCGGTTTTCAAATTACGTCTTTTTTGCTACATTGCATTTTTCAATAGTTAGGGATTTTTACTGAAATGTGTCAGGGAAATCAGGGATATATCAGGGAATTTGCTTTTCTAAATTTTGTGTCAACCCTGAATTTAAATTATCAGCCTGCAGTGCGCTTCTCTGCAAACACTGACCATCCGAAAAAGACTTTCCAACACGTGCCATTGACCCATCCATCACGAAAATGAAACTTCACCTTCGTGTCGCTCAAACACGGCTTTTTAAATCATGGCTCGAAGGTATCGCGGTTCGAATCTCGGAGCCGTACGAAGTTCATTCAAGGGAATATCTGTAAATCAGTTCGGTGGGAAACGCGAAATCGCGCGAAAATTTTTCCCTCGCGATATCCTGGATGTCTGGCGCTTCGGAAAGAGGAAGGGCAGCGGGAGGGGGGGGGGGGGGGGTCGTGCATAATTTATTTTCGCAACGATAGCAGAACTTATAAGCGACAGAGAAAGAAAGAAAATATTCCTTCCCCGAAAGAATTATTACGGTTACGATGGGGAACTGATGGAATGAGTGGGGGGAGGAGAGGAAGTTGTAAGACTTGTTAAGACCCGCGATCCATCAATTCTCGAATCGAAAGTAGCCAACGCTGCCAGTTTGAGAGTCCTCACGAAATATTTAAAGTGAGAAATTTTTTTCTTCTTTTTTTTCTTTTTAGGGGGGTGAAGAAAATCAAATCATTCTTAATTTTTAAGAAAAACGCGTTTCAAACTTCAGTCTAAAAAAATAATGACCTTGAGAACTTTGTCATGAGCTTAAGTTATCCTTGCTAAATGTTCAAAATGAGCATTTTTTTTTTTTTTTGGATGGAAATTTAAATCATTTGTAATTGTGAGAAAAACGCGTTTCACACTTTAGTCTAGAAAAATATCGACCCTGAAAACTTTTTTGATTCGCAAGATACAATGCATTTTTTCAAATTCTTAGTTGGGGACCGTCTCTAAATTACGTAATGCTCTGGGGGNCCCGAGGAAAGCGAGAAAATTGCGTTACGTAATTTAGGGACTGCCCATTTGCTCTTTCCAGAATTACAGTAATTGTACTTCCCTCCTCCGTTTTGTCGTTTTTCGAACGGAAGAATGTAACTTCATTCCAAAGTTGCAAAATTGACTCAAACTATTCAAACCTACAAGACTACGCGTGCTTTTTTCATCCGAAAATTTTCCTGATTTTTCCATGAGATCGGAAGGAAAAACAGAGAAACTTTCTGTCAGAGATGCCCAAAATTTCCGATAAAAATACAATATACGAGAGGAAATTGGGCAACATCGGAATATAGTTACGTTCTTTTGTGAGAGAAACGACGATTTGTGAGAGGTCACAACTTCTCGATCGACTCTGCCGTTTCGCCGTTCGTGGTAACGACCGAATCGATTAAAGAAATTAATTTCCTTAATCGAGTTTCCCCCAAAAGTTCGACTAATCTATTTTAAACGGACCGACTGATCAAGCTAAAGAGCAGAAGTCGTCTAATTTGTAAATAATGAGAGCCACGAAACAGCAATAAATGCGCAAAAATGTACGTCATTTCAAACGCAGCAGCAATTCCACTTTTTTCGCGAGTTTTGCCAATCCTCGCCCTTTTCTGCCAGTTTCTGACTTCAAAATTTGCTTATGGTCTGTCAAAAACATAATCTGCATGAATCCAGAAGATAGCACATACTGCTGTCTCGCGGAACACGGAACGGAGGTCCTTTCGGTGTTTTCAAAACGCAAATTATCAATTTTGAATCATGCTAGCAAGTTTCAATTGTGTGTTGGGTGCTTATTGATTATTTAATTATACATCTAATAAATTTAATTATTAATATAATAACCCTCCACGTATTGATGTTTTTATAAACTATTTAGATTTAAATAATTATCATATCTGGATTGATAGAATTTAAAATTGTTGGAATAATGTGTAGCATGGAGGTATTTTTAATTTTTAAGTTGAAATTTCTAATTTACGAATGAAGGATTTGTTCCTCACTCAGATGCTACCCGGCCTACTTTCCCAAAACTTCGTTTCTAGAATCACTGATCTCCTTGACATCACGGCAACAATGGGTCAGTTGTGCGTGTTACAGAATGATGTTTTATTGGTTTAATTTTTCAAAACGCCGGCATACATCCAGATCTATATCCTAACGCTAAGTTTCCATAGCAAACATGAACCCATACGAAAGGCGTTCCAATGTTGCATTACGATTTTTTTCAGCCCCCTCCCCTTTTTTACTCCATTCCCCTCTGTAACGCAATCGTGAACCCAGTGCCTTTCATGAATTCCTGAATTATTGGCGAATTGTCCCCTGCGCATTTCAGTTTGCATTATGAGTACGTTACAAGTAGGAGGAGTTGCAAAAACAATAAACAGGAGGGTGTCTAGCATTAGGAAAAACCGGAAAATTTCAGGAATTCTGGCCGATCAGGAAAACATCAGGAAAATCGGAAAAATCGGACGTTTTATCAGGAATTTTTCGTCCGCGAATCTCCTCAGCGGAGAAAGTCTTACTGCTTTTTGCCTACCGTGCCAGGAGTCGAGAAAAATCAGGAAAATATCAGGAATTTTCAAAATGAAAAAATCAGGAATTTTTCATAAAATATCTGGAAAAATCAGGAAAATATCAGGTAAATATCAGGATTTTTCATATTTAAAAAATACTAGACACTCTGACAAAGTGTTTTACGCAATATGTAAATCAGGGTTTTCGGTGGTCTGAAGAACCCGGAAAGTCGTGGAAAGTCAGGGACATGATAACGACCTGAAAAACAGTGGCATGGCTTGCTTTGTGATATATAGGTTGATCTACATTTAAACCCATGGAAAAGGATCGATAGACAGGGTGTTCACACCGAACACCTTAATAATCGATCTTTCACCATAGCTTCAAATAGGGAATAATCTATAATTCACGCTTCGCCTCTGCTGGAAAAGTCAGGAAATTCGCGGGAAACGTCAGGAAATTTCACAAGCATCGTTCAGCAGAGGGAGATATATAGTTAAAGATGAGAAAATTCAAATTTCAGGGAAAATCAAGGAATGCGGAAAAAAATTGAATGTATATTTAGCATTTTCACTGGAAAAAATTACGCAACAAGTATAAAATGTTGGTTTTACATTAAAACAAATGCCACCTTAACATTGAATTTGTTCATTTAACCGTGGACGTAGTTGACCTAGTATTTTTTTAATTGTAAAATCAGCACTTATACTTGTTGAACATTTTTTAAACATTATAAATGCTGCAGCAACATTCACTTTTTTTCCGTGAATTTGAAAATTTTAGAAAATAGGGAATTAGGGAAAAGCAAAGTTAGACAGGGAAAAGCGGAAGAATCAGAATTGAAGAACGCTGGAAAAAAAACACATTGGATCCAGAGTCCAGACTCTTGAAAACATTGGCAAGAAAAAATACTCTTGATTCAATCAGATCTTTGCTTAAATCAAAAGGAAATCCGCCCTAATTAAGAGGCTTGGTTCTTGATTTAAGAAAAAATCCGATTGGATCAAGAATATTTTTTCTTGTCGATGTTTTTAAGAGTCTGGACTCTAGATCCAATGTGTTTTTTTTCCAGTGAAATTGTGGAAACCTTTGTAAACGATCCCTCACTGTTTGATAAAATCGAGAAATTCTCAGCACACAGGGCAACCGCGAAAATAGCGCCCCCTGAGCTGTTACTGCACCGTTAATTCTCTCCCCGACCTAGAGAAGAAGAGGGAACTGTCCCTGAAATATGATCCTTCTTCCTATTATCTCTTCCGTCTCCAGCGCTCGTTTTTAAAACGCATCGCATCTTTGGAGAATAAAGACAATTTTCCTCGAGATACCGCTTTTCTCTCCCGAGCATTCTGTGTGTATCCATTGATTTCATAGCTTTTCAGGAATCCTTATCCGCCCTTGCTTTCTTGATCTCTTCTCTTCGGAAATCTAGTTCTTTATTACAATACTCGCTTTAGCCCTTTGCCATGTCCTAAGCTTTCAAAATAGTCGAAAGTGTCGGGTCGGTTTTTTTTTGGTGGCCAAACCCATCGACGCAGCAAAACGATTGTAATGGGGATGTTGCGTGTGCGAGAAATTTGCGATTTGACTGTTGATACTTAGGTAAAAGTTCGCGAGAAATACGTTGGTGCCACTGGTTTTCTCTGAAATCATCTCCCAAGCTCAATAAAAGCTCTCAAGTTGAGGCCAAAATGGAGGGGATATCCCACGCTATCCTGAGAGTCCACCTCTACATCAAGACAAACTCTCCATGCAAAGATAGGGAGCAAATACATTAGCAGTGATGCCGTGTTTTCAGTTTTGGAGTCCCCAAATAAAGTGGCAGCCCTGTCAATGTATTTGCTCCCTATCTGTGCATGGAGAGTTTGTCTTGATGTAGATGTGGACTCTCAGGGTAGGGTGAGATATCCCCTCCATTTTGGCCTCAACTTGAGAGCTTTTTTTGAGCTTGGGAGATGATTTCAGAGAAAACCAGTGGCACCATCGTGTTTCTCGCGAACTTTTACATAAGAATCAATGGTCAAATCGCAAATCCCTCACACGTGCAACATCTCCATTTGGAATGATCGGAAATGTTCTTCGATGGGTGTATCAGCATTTTTGTACTTACAGGGTACAGTGTGAGGAGGATGGGGATGACAATAACCGAACGCAAGGAACAGGATCACAGGGTGATCCAAAAGTCTTTTCCACCTCCTCCAACTATTTACCTGATCGAGGTACAGATATGAAACCTTGAGAATGTCTCTAGGTCAAATATAGCTACTTTTTGGTTTCCCTAAAATTTTCAGGGGTTCACCTCGGGAATACCGGACTTCAAATTTTTTTTTTCAAATGGGGAGACCTCCCTTGTGGTACCTCTTTCAGGAGAGCACGAAATAAAACTTATCGCGCAAACCCGGAGTCGATATCTTAAACCGTTTCCAAATGGTGCCCGGTTAAAGTTTAAAATGGCGGAAAATCGGCACCAGTTTTTTGCCGATGTATCAGCATGACAGTCGGTTTGTGGGGGTATTTTGACACGAGAAACACAAATTGACGTTAGAATTTAAAAAAAAAAAAAAAAAAAAAAACAATCCGCTCTCTGAGCCCTGAGATGTCTTTGGTCCTTACGGATAAAGCCTGAGGGCAAATCTTCAAAAGGGTCAAACAATCTCGATTCTCAGCTCAGGAAATCTGCGTTGTACCAAAGGAAATTTGGCGACAGACGATATGGTTCACGCGGTATTTTCCCTCTGCAAGTTGGCATAGTTTTCATCCATAAACTACAAGTCCTTCTTCATAGCGGAGCACACTCAAACACAGTGCGGCCAGCGCGAGGCGATCAATGGAGCCTACAAGACTGCTTGGATACTTCACGCATTTCGCACACCGACCACTGGGATACTTCACGCATTGCACGTACTCCACAGTCCGTAGGCGCAATGCGTGAAGTATCCTTGCAGTCTTGTAGGCGTTAATAAGCGTATCGCGCTGGCCGCACTGAGATCAGCGAATGTATTTGCCTGAAACTTGAAATGTAGGGTTATTTTGGCATGAGATAAACGAATTTGAAGTTAGAATTTTGGAAAGAAAACTTATTTTCACCAGTCATGATTTTTTTGTATTCGTATACATGAGAGGTTATATGACAACGACTGCGGTGAGGTCGCCACTTGATTTTGTTTCTTATTTTTCGTGCACTGAAAAAAATAATATGCTGTTTTAGCACCTAGGATGTCAAAAATGTGTCTGGTGATCCCAAGATGCTACCTTTGCTCCCCTTGCAGTTAACTTTACATCCTATGAATGCAAATTCAATTGCGTGGGCGATCAAGGCAGTATCTTAGGAACACCAGACACATTTTTGACATCCTAGGTGCTAAAACATCATACCATTTTTTTCAGTGGTTCATGCAGCTGAAAAGGAGCCGGTAACGGCTCGGAACGTCCTGCCTTTTAGTATTTTTCAATGTTTCAGCCTTGTTTACCCATGTTTTAAATCCCTCCCTATTTGTATATACATGTAAATTTGATGGATTATTTTGTTTTTCTGTCCAGTCTGACGAGGCAGGTGAGTGAAATGAGCCTGAACCTGAGTGCGAAACTGGACGAACTACAAACACGTGGCGTGGTGGGAGATCAACAACTGGAAACTTCGGTGGCCTTATCCGAGATCCGCTCGCAGTTGCAGCAGCTGACCAAGTCGGTCGAGTCCTGTCAGTCGGAAGTGTCGGAGGTGAAGCGAGACATGGTGGCCATCAAGAATGAGCTGGACACGGTGCAGCAGGTCAAGGAGGAGATCGAGGAGCTCCGAGAGTACGTGGACCGGCTCGCGGAACAGACCCATCGGCGCAAACTTAGATTACTTGAACAGGTTTCATCTCTTTTCACTCTACCCTTGCTTGAACCCACAGGATCTCCACCGCGCCGAAAAAAAAAAAGTTGCTGAAGTAACATCCCGGATGTTAAAAATCTGCGCGACAACTGTTGAATGTTGTTATGAATAGGTACTCTGGCTGGTAAAGTAACATCCTGGCCACGTTGAATTAACAACCGTAGCGTATATCAACATTCAGGAGTTGTAGCGCAGATTTTTAACGTCCTGGATGTTACTTCAGTAGCTTTTTTTTCGGTGTAGTCCGGATTATCCGGTAACAGTACTCATTTTTTGAGGGCGGTCCGGAAGTACTGGGAACCTACTAAAGTTGCGATAACTTTTTTGGTAGATGATGTTTGGGGAAACAGATTACGGCACCTGAAAGAGCGCGAAAAATCAAGCGGAGCACTGCGCAAAATTTTCCGGAAACGTGTCATTTTAACGCAATAGAGCTTTGAAAAAGTTTCAGATTTTCGAAGCTCCTTGCTGGGTAGGAAATTTTTACTGCAAGGATTGCAGAAAAGCATAGCGCATGGCAAAAGAACCGCATAGCTCACATATGAAGCGTTTTCGGGCATATGTGTGTTGGGGGAAAATTCCATATTTTAAGCTGAAAAATCGATCCTGAAAGTCAAGTACGTTTCCTCCCGGACACCCTTTATTGTTAGAGAAATGAATTGAAAAATCTGGAACTGGAGTCATACTGCACAAGTGCTTTAGATGGCAGTCGAAAGTCAAATTTATTTTGTTGATTTCAAGTTTATAATAATTACAGAATTATTAAAATATTATGATAAAACTTAAAATCACTGTTCAAAGAGGAAATAAATGAGAGAAGCGAAGAGGTAGAAGGATTAAAATAGAGGTGTAAGTGAGGCACTACAGGAGAATAATAAGTGAAGAAAAATAAATATGAAGAAGCTCTGATCTGAAAGGAAGTACGGAATGAACCAGAAAGGTTTTTAGCTTGATAGTAGAGGATCTAGAAAAACGCTTTTAAAGAGGCGTGAAAGAATTTCGAACCTAATTTTTTTCAGTTGCCTTTTTTCAAGTATCTTAAAATCAATTTTTTTTTTTTTTTTCATATGGAAGGAATTATTCCAGCACAGAATTACGGTGCATTAAAAGAGAAAGGGTCAAGAGGGGAAAGAAGATTCGTCTCTTGCTCGGACAAGAAGTCCAGTATTTTTCTGCACAACTTTAATTGATAGAGGAAAATTCGAGGGATTAATGTGAAACTGTCTTCATTTATTATCCCCCCAAAATGAGAATTGCAGTCTGCAGCTGAGTTTTTTTGCCACTGATTCTTTTTGATTTTCATTTCATTTTCAAAATTTTTGTTGTTTTTTTTCAGTTTGTTAATGTCTTTTTTCTTTATTTTCAGATTTCTTATTGGTTTCCTACGATTACGTTTTAATTGGATGCCTCATTTACCGTAATTGTCTAATTATTATTATTATTTTTTGAGTGACCAATAATAATCTTCCCGTTTTTTTGTACATTTATCTAACTTCTTGAATTTTGTTTCTTTTCCTTTAATTTTTTGTGACTCCTACTAATTTATTAAAACTTCTCATCAGAGCTTTGCTAGTGGCTCTGAATTATTATTCGTTTTTAATTTTTTCAGATCTGTAGTTTGATCTCTTTTTTTCTTTTTTATCTCATTATCTCTTTTTGTAATTTCTTATTTTCTTATTATTTTAATTTACTTGTGATTGTTTTGCATTATTGATCTAATTTTTTTCCCCCTCATATATTTAGCCCAAGTTAGAAGTTCAAAATTCAACTTCGTTTTGGGTTGTTTTTCCAGTATTATCTGCTTTTAGTAACGTTTGATGTACACTTGTATCGACGAAAATTTTTGTCTCATTTCAATAACCTAACAAAATTTGTTCCCTAATCGGCTTAAAATTTGTTACTGTATCTCCACGTCATATTAATATGTGTGGTATTATTTTGTTTGCAGGGCCTTACCTTCTTTTTATCGTATACCATCCTTGCGTCTATGCTGGGTATGTTCCAATTTGGATACAACACAGGAGTCATAAACGCACCAGAAAAAGTGAGTCGCAAATGTTTTTTTTGGATGCTCTTCACTTTCTCAAATTACGAAAAGCTTGAATATTACTAAAAATTTTCTTAATTTAGTTTTCTATTCATTAGTGCCTCAATAATAAAAATTAAAATTATTATGTATTCAGCCAAAACAATTTTATTATTTATTTTACTTTAAAATACATGAATGAACACATGATACATTTATATAATAGAGTGGTAAAAATGTAAGCATTAACTTTACCATGTACTCATAATTGTTTTTATTTTGTTCTTCATTAATGACATCCTCCAGATGTACTTAAGTCTAATTAAACTTCTTCTAGAAAAGGAACCATGAACAGAATGGTTTTAAAAATTAAGTAACTGAGAGATCAATTGTCAACCAAAATTTTTACTCTGTCGATGAAAAGTAAAAAGAATGTTCCTAAAAATTCGTTGCTGTTCGGCGCTTAAGTTGGGAAAAAGTATTTTTGATTTGAAACGTAGATAAAATGGAAGGTAAATGATAGAAACATTGCTTTTATTTTTCAACATTAATCGCAAACACTTTAATCTTGTTTACGAGTTGATTTCTAGACTTGTTGTCTTGTGATTCATCTTCCTTATGAAATTTCGAAGAGAATATATTATTCATAATGCATAAATAAGTACCGAAATAATAAAAAGTATTGAGGAAATTTTCATCAGTTCGTCTTGAATTTTTTTGACCTCACTTCATCAAATTATGGTTTTGTTTCAGAACATCAAAGATTTCATGAAAGATGTGTACAAAAGTAAATACAGTGAAGATATCTCAGAAGAGACGGTGCAGTTTTTGTACTCATTCGCTGTCTCAATATTTGCAATCGGTGGTATGATTGGTGGTTTCAGTGGTGGGTTGATAGCTAACAAATTTGGAAGGTAAGATCACTTTTACTTGCAAAATTTTTTTTCGAAGCAAAAAGTAACTCACTAATGAAAAAAAGTGGATGAAAAGCCTGAGGTCATTCATGGACAGCCTTAAAATATTAAGGTGATTCGATGGACGCCATATTTTGTGTCAGAACGGCATGCGATAAATCGCATCAATTGGTTCCATTTTTTCAGCTTCTCACCATTTTTCTCCAATTTTGAGATCGCAATTCTGTTGTCAGGAGACTAAAGCACTCACTTACCAATTTTAACAAAGAAATTCAATGTAATAAAGGCGTGGTTTTTTCAGAGAGAAAACATCGCATTCGATACTGATATCAAAACTGCACTCGAATGCGATATTTTCTCTCTAAAAAAAACCACGTCTTTATTACGTTGAATTTCTTTGTTAAAATTGGTGAGTTAGTGCTCTAGTCTCCTGACAACAGAATTGCGATCTCAAAATTGGAGAAAAATGGTGAGTAGCTGAAAAAATGGAACCAATTGATACAGTATATCGCATGCCGTTCTAACACAAAATATGGCGTCCATCGAATCACCTTAACCATCAATGAGCAAAAAATCGTGGGATTGCCGCAAGTTGGGGTGGGCTCAATAACAACCCTCATCAATGAAGATGTGAGGACCGAACTGCACAAGATGTAGATAAATTAAAAAGAAAAATTATGACTTATGGCTCACTTGCACATTAAAATTCTTTTTATAACAATATTCACTCAGAAATATTTCGTTGCGGCTATTTCTGAAGATAAGCCACGTGCCTAAGACCAGTCCAAAGTAAAAATGGGCCTGTTGCAAACTTCTGCTAGAGCAAAACTAAAAGCTGTTTCTTAGTTATTAGTTAGGTAATGCCTCAAAAATCATGATGAGCGCATCGATCGCGCACAATCGGCAAAGTCTGAAATGCACCCATAACTTCACAATCTTCTAAAGAAATTTGCGGTTTTTTGAGCTTCTTGCTTCAAAAACAATACTACGGCACAGGTGAACATTTTGTTAGTGGAGGCTCTCCATCTTTGACAATATTCATTATGGCTGACAGCAATCTGTCAAAACACGTGTGGTGGGACGAGATAACATCTGACCAGGATAAGACCAGATATCAATCGGTGTGTTTACGTTCATATTTTCCTTGATTCACCTTGAACTCTCCTCGAATTACGCGCAAAACCGCGGAAGCGTTGGCCATGATGAATATTGCCGACGATGGAGAGACTTCTCTAACAAAATGTTCACCTGTGCTGTAGTATCGTTTTTGAAGCGGGAAGCTCAAAAATATGCAAATTTCTTACGCAGATTGTGAAGTTATGAGTGCATCTCAGAGTTTGTCGATGCGCTCATTGTGATTTTTGAGGCATTATCAATAGGATCAACTCTTATTTTTGCTCTGGCAAAAGTTTGCAACAGGCCCATTGTATTAAAAAGAATTTTAATGTATAAGCAAGTTGTGAAATATTTTTTTCTTTTTAATATAGCCCTTATTAATACATCCATTGGTTCAATAACTCTAAAAATTTCTTAATTGTTGATGAAAAACACCATATCGGATCAAATTTTTCTCCCAAAATGTATGAAATTTTTTTACCTAGAGCGAAAGAAAAAATATTAGGCTGCTGAAAAAATTACACGTATTTGAGAGGAAGCATGTACCACAATGGTTTAATTGATACATTAGCTCATTTCATGTCGAGATATACTGAACAGTAAATTTTCTTTCAGAGGGTTTTTTGTTTAATTACTAAAATTAAAATTCTGCTTTTACTTATTCTGTGTACTGTTTCGTGTTTCAGGAAGGGAGGTCTTTTGCTCAATAGTTTTGTAGGTATTGCTGGTGCATCTCTAATGGGATTCGCCAAATTTTTTCACTCCTATGAAATGATTTTTATTGGTCGTTTTATAATTGGAGTAACTTGTGGTGAGTATTAATTGCTTGTGTTGTTTAAATATTGATTAATTTTATTTGAGAGATACAAAAGATATTTTTAAATATCTGTAATATTGCAAATGATTTATATTGTTCTGAATAACTAATAGAATTAGAATACTACTGGATAATGTCTGCTCAATAATTTGATCAAACTCAAAGGAATGCAAGGGAATTTCATTATGGATAACAAATTTCAAGAAAAAAATTAGTTTGACTTTCACAAAGAAATCAGCACATTTTAATGTGGTTGCAATATATCGATTTTAAGAGTAGAAGGATCAAAAATCTTCTTTCTACTTTCATTGCCGCTAATGCCTCAGAATTTGACTAGAATTGTTTGATTTCAATCGATCGCACTTTTCAATGGATTGCTGATATTAATTGTTTGCTGGTTTGATACAATCGTTGATGAGTTTAAAGCCGCTGAATGCAATTTTTCTAATTATTTATGCCAAAATTTAATGTATAGAAATAATTAATTTGAACCCCTCTGCCCTATATTTTATAAACACCAAATATTTATGACCAGGGAGGTTTTTAGATTTGAAAGGAAAAAAAAGTAACAAATATTCAAGAGGTAAGAAAAAATGAACCCTTCTGGAAATTTGATTAGCTCCAGAGAACTCATGGGAATATTAAGGATTATATTTGGTCACCCCTCTGACATTGAATGCTTTCTCAGATTAGCCTTGTTGTTCATATAACTCAATGCTTCCCAGAGCTTACGTGAGAATAAATCCGTGCGCTCTATTTCATTAGGCCGGAAACTTACAATATAACAACCCATGCTTCAAGATTTTTTATGTGGACTTATATAATGTTTTAATGTTTAATATTTGTTTTTATTTGCAGGTTTGAATACATCATTAGTCCCTATGTACATTAGTGAAATAGCACCTTTAAATTTAAGAGGTGGTTTAGGCACAGTCAACCAGCTTGCCGTAACCACTGGCCTTCTAATTTCTCAGATCCTGGGTATTGAGCAAATACTTGGTACTGACGATGGTTGGCCTTTACTATTAGGTAAGGTTTAGTTCTAATTTTAGAGTATTTCTTCTGCATTTATCATCTCCCTCACGATGCAAGATGAAGATGAAACCTACTTGGAGTAGTGCGGAAAAACAAGCAAATCTTGTTAGAAAAATAGTAGTGTTGATTGCACCATAAAACATCACTTTTCAGTACAATCCTTCGTACATTGCTAAATATTTCTGCGTCCATTTTTTTTTTTCATGTAAAAGTTTGTACCAGAAAAGTTGCTCTAAAGAATTATTATGGCTCACACCTGTACCCTTATCAGAAATTTTGAGACACCGCAATCAACATTTTGATGGCTGAAGCACCATCATGTTTCTCCGTTTGAAATGTTAGACTTTCTGTCACACTTTGTTTTTTCTTTGGGAAACAAGTCAATGTAATTTCTTAAAAATTTCCGGGATTTTTATTCTTTATCAGCAGACTAAATCTACTAAAATGCATGTGTTTAAATGAAAAATGCCGCCAGATGACATCACAAGGCGGCATATTTTCTCACTTTTAAATCGATTTTTCTCCAATTTCCCATGTCAGAAAAAAATTATATAAAATATTGTGAACTCAGCTCATTAGGCACTCCAAGATGAAGCAATAAAATTTTTGTGTGCAAATTCTCCATTCAAAAGCTTGAGTTGACAGGTACCTTTTCATTTGATCAAAACCTGTTTCGTACACTAATTAGAAGTTTTCCGAGTTTCATCATGTCATAGAGGACGTCCTGCTAAAAAGTTGATGGATGGCATCCAAAAAGAGATGGAGAGGTGTCAGCTTTGGGCAAATCTCTACCTTGACAGATTCCAACGGTGGTTAGGCATCGTAGAGCGCCCTAGTGCTCTGTAAAAGTGACTGATAGCAGGGCGTCTAGCATCAAGATTTCCCCGATTCTATCAGGATTTGAGGTCAATCAGGATTTAATCCCGATTTCATCAGAATTTGAGGAAAAATCGATCATAAAATCAGGATTTTAGAAAAATCGGCTGTCTGGTCGGATTTGTTCTGCTTTCGCAGACGCTTATGCAGAAATTTTAATTTTTCTCTGCAAAAAATCAGGATTTGGAAAAATTATGAAATCAGTATTTAGCAATAAAAAATCAGGAAAAATCAGAATTTCCCAAAATGAAAAAAACTAAGACACCCTGAATATGTACATACTGTTTATTACATTATTTTCCTTTTTAATTGATTCAAAACACCTGACACATATTTAATTTCTCGTGTTCTTTCTGTTGCACAGGTTTAGCAATTTGTCCGGCTGTTCTCCAATTAATCCTGCTCCCCGTTTGTCCTGAGTCTCCTAGGTATCTATTAATTACAAAACAATGGGAAGAGGAAGCAAGGAAAGCTTTGAGAAGGCTGCGCGCCTCCAATCAAATTGAGGAGGACATCGAAGAAATGAGAGCTGAACAGAGGGCACAGCAAGCTGAGGCGACGATATCCATGACTCAACTATTGTGTTCTCGTACTCTCCGACCTCCCTTAATCATCGGTGTTGTGATGCAACTTTCGCAACAATTGTCAGGAATCAATGCGGTTAGTAGGCATTTTACTTACATCCACAGCAACTCAATACTCTCACAGAAATGGTTTTTTCTCTAAAATTTCCACCAAGAAATGCATGCACTTTTTTTCCTCAAAGTTTTCAAAATAGTTTCCTTCATTCAACTGATCCGGTTGATCATTGCATAGGTGATAAAATTTAAAAGTCAGGAAAAACTTAAAGCAAGGTTGAATACTGTCATGCTGAGTAAAAACACCGTATGAACATAATGGGTGTTGCCAAAAGTTCTCCACCCAAAATATTAATTTTTTAGGAAAGTTATGAGTACTCACTCTTGAAATTAATTGGCTTTTTAGATTAATCTGCGAATAAAATTCTTTGAAAAATTAGTACAGAAATATTCCCAAGTTTCCGAGAAAATATGTGTTTTATCCATGAAAATTTTATAACGTCTATTGTTTCATACGACATTTTTCCTTAGCACGGCAGAGTAGAATTATTTGTGACAAATATAATCTGATCCTCTCTCACTCTCAAACATTTAGAGTCTAGTGTCAGAGGACTTAAAAGGGCTTAGCTAATATTTTTCCCCGATTTCTTGGAAAATAACGTAAGTATCAATAAATGAAACTTTTGAAAATAACGCATTTCTCCAAAATTTGCTCCGGAGGTTAACATGATTCATTATTTACAATTATTTCATTCTTCTGAAATACTGAACAGATTCTTATTCTTTACAAATACCGAGAAATTAATTTTTTTGCCTTTTCATCAGTACCGACTATCCAAGTTTCTCCCAAGTTTGTTTTATGTTTCCTTCTGATTTTATTCTACTCTATTACCCCATGGATGTACAGTTTAGTCCTTGTTGCTTTTTAACAACAATGGTTTTTTTTTTTTTCAGGTGTTTTATTACTCGACAGGCTTGTTCGTAAGTTCTGGTCTTTCGGAGGAGACAGCAAAATTCATGACGCCAGGGATTGGTGTGATCATGGTGACAATGACGATTATTACGATGCCATTAATGGACAGATTAGGCCGGCGCACACTCCATCTGTATGGTCTTGGTGGAATGTTTATCTTCTCAATATTCATCACCATTTCTTTCCTGATCAAGGTCTGGTCAAAAATCTACTCTTTATTAATTTTAGACTTACACTTCAGGTTCCGTTTTATCAGAAGAACGATGGACGAATTCAGCTGTACAAGAATCAGCCTAATTACATTTCAAGTTACCTAGTTTCCTCTCATATTTTATTTTTTTAGCAGAGAACATATCTCCTTAACACCTTTAAACAAGCCCAGATTTGTCATCATCCCCTCGAGCGAAACTCCGAAAATTTCACCGATTTTTCTTCTGATCTCATGAAAAAATCATAAAAATTTTGTACAAAAATTCCACTAGCAAAATGTTGTAAAAAATTGAATTGTTTGAATCAA
This sequence comes from Bemisia tabaci, assembly GCF_001854935.1. Lineage (NCBI taxonomy): Eukaryota > Metazoa > Arthropoda > Insecta > Hemiptera > Aleyrodidae > Bemisia > Bemisia tabaci. The sequence goes on along the minus strand of NW_017547105.1, from coordinate 1,176,309 downwards.
TTTTGCAACCTTGAAATGGAGTTACGTTCCTTCGTGCGGGAGACAACGGATTATGAAGGATATATTCACAAATTTTCAAGTTTCGTTGTTGCCTAGTTTTCTGTTCACAAAATAATACATCTATGAGAACCAAGCAACGCCTGATGTAATTGGGCTGATTTTGCTGATATCAGTTCAAATTTAAAGTTTTCTTTTGTTAGGCGCACAACAGATATCCTAAGAATCCTATAGAAAAAGTGCAACTTTGTCATTAGCTTGAAATCTTGACTGTCCAATTTTCTTTCAGAGGCCAGAAAGACAATATGTCATAATTAATATGCCAATAGAGGGAGAGAAAAGGCGGAAAATAGTAATTTTTTGGAAAAAAGGAAGATTTGCAAGGAACATCAAAATGTACGAAGAAATAATGTATAGCATTTTTCAGTGAACAATCTTCAAATCCAATAAGATATTTCTGTCATAAGGAAAGAATAGACTTTACGCTTCTACACTGCCCCTTCAACAAAATTCTTATTAGTGCCAGTATACTTAATTAAGTTGATTTCAAAAATTAGAAAGTTCCTTACAGGAACACAATATAAGCTTTATCCTAATTTTGTGAAAGTTGAGAAGTAACTTTCTTTATAGCAACAGTTCTGGAGGTAATATTTGGAGAGAGAGAAGAAGAAAGTTTTATAGAATTTTGTCTAAAATGTTTCTTTTTTATTTTATGGTTTCTAATGTGCATCTATCAGCTTTGTTTTTCAAAACCGTAGTATGATATCGTAAATGAGCCCATTGAATGTCAATGTATTGACTTGATCTTCGATATATCATTAAAATTTGATATGATAGGGACCTAGGAAATGTTTGTCTTTCTGCCAAAAGTGGACAAAGATATTCATCATCTCTTGACTGAAATTTCGGACTTAGAATATTTTTTTATTTACCTTCTTGTATACCTTATAAGCTGAATTTATGAATTCAGAAAAATTCATACTAATCCTGAGAAAATCAACTCTTAGAACTTATGATACATCGCCTAATTTTGAACATGCTTTTCTCTTGTTTACTGTGCTTCATCCTTTCAGCTTCTCACTTCAGCAAGCTGGTGATACTAAATTTAGCAGTGCTCACCTCAATTTAAAAACTGATATCGACTCAGGTTCATCAATTTGCAATCAAACTTTGATTCAAACGGCACCTTTCATCAGTAGTTGATCTGAGCGTCAACTTCCATGCCAAGTTAAAACTTTACCTTTCACTCCTTCCTTGCAAAACTTTGCCCTGTAAAAGTACCGTATAACTTAATTTTGAATGAATACCAAACTATTCACCGTATCAATCATTTTCTACATAAGATTTTGAAGAGAAAATATGTGATTTTTTCAACTGTGACTACTGGCCCATTGCCTTTTCGAAGTTTGTGAAATCTGAAACGGGACTTTCATGAACAGTCAGTCAGTTTTGCTTTTCTAGGGAACTTTTAACTGAGGTAAACTTGGCAAGGTGGTTGACATATGTGACTACTAAATGTTGCAAATTTATTTTTTTCTGCTCTCACCAGCCAAAGCTCTCAATTTTATGGATTTTGGTCGGCAATTGTAATTTTTAGACTGAGAAAACTAAGTTTTTTTCTTTCTCTTTTTTTTTTTCAAAATAATCTCACGATAACGATTAAGCCAATTTGTGGTAACTATGAATGGTTTATTGTCAAGACATGGAAAGTTTCTGAAAAGACTTTTTTTGGAAATTGGTGATTTAAGGTTTTGAAAACCCTGTGTACCTGTCAAGTGGAAATTTGAATTTTAAGATGTAAATTTGCTCTAAAAGAACGGAAGTTTTTAGCTTATTTTTTCTCACCTATGGCACTATAACTTGTGGAAATAAGAGTGGTGAATCATAAGTTCCAACGAGCTACACATGCTTTTAAAAAATCTTTGTTTTATTAGTTTGGTTTTGTGCCTTTGTTCACCCGTTCATCAATTGGATTATTATATTAATGCTGAATGCACTATCATGAGAAACTTCTAACTTACTTTCCATGTTTTGGATGAGTGACCTTTAGTAATTAATGCTTTTAAACATGCTTACTTTCTTTCCTCAGGTCAGCACACCAGGACTGGTAAACTGCATGAAAAAAACGATTGTTTTTTAGTTGCCAGTTTTTGCAGTCACTTTATATTTATTTTCTTTTTTTTTCCTCCTATCATATCGGTCTCTGCAATCAAATTTAAGTCCTGAAAACAATATGAAATGAAAAATTCCCCCATCCATCATTTCTTTACAGGGCTCCAAAAATGTTTTCTTTTAAGAGCAACAAATCAACGCATGAAATCGCCAGTCTATGAAAGTTTTTTATTTGTCCACCCCCATATATTGATTTACCTCATCTCACCTTCTAAAAATGCAACAGAATAATTTATTTTTTTAGACTATTCATATTACATTCTGTTATTAGACTATACTTTCAACAGAGCAGACTCAATTCATCTAGGCACTATCACTTATTTATAACCGCAAAACTCATGAAAATCGGCCCATTAAAACAGTAGAATGAACCGTGAAAAAATGAAAACTTAGAGGGATCAGAGAGCTCAAAGTAATTATATTATTTTTGAAACAAAAAAATGTAACTCTCCTCACTGGATCTCTGATATTACCGCAAAAGGATCCAGCAGTTGCATGTTTTTTTCATCATTCTTGTTCATTAATTTATTTTTATATTTTAGTTCTGCTTCTTATGCCCTCCCGTCCCTTTTTTGTAAACCGAAAACTTTCCTAACACTCACTGGAGGAGGGAATCTGGTTTACTGCCGTTAATTATCTTGAGTTCATTTTCCCTGCATCACCACTCAATGATTTGCAAGTAAAACATTAGTTTTGGGCTGCTGAAAAGTCACAAGGTTACGATAAAACCTCTTGGATGTCTGTTGATATTCAGCTTCCTTTTTTGCACTTATAATCAAGAATAATGATAACTAAATATGAAAAATGCATATTTTCATCGCAGCGTTTTTTTCATCGTGTCGTAATTTCCTCCAGGAAAAGTAATCAAAACGTTTTCTGTAATTTTGAGTTAAGGAAATTCTCGGAAAATTTCAAAATCAACGATTTGATGGTTTTCGCTAAAAGATTAAAACCAGAGGCGTGGCGTGCTTTGCGATATATCAACATATGACCCATTAAAATCTACGCAACAGGATCGATAAACAGGGTGTTTGCAATGAACGTCTTAATAATCAATTTGTTACAATGGCTTCAAATGGGGAATTATCGGTAATCAATCATTCAAGCCTCACCTCTGAATAAAACATGAGCAAAGACGTACAAAATCGCAATCTGAGATATGCATTTTTCAACCTTAGCCATTAATCATTCGAAAGAAACATAACTGACACTCTCGCTGCTTATAGACAGTAAGTTTAATCCACGAGCTCTAGCCACACACTAATGCTAAGATTATTTACCATTAACATACCACCACAATGCTAGTATTAATGCGACACAACATATCGCTTAAGACTTATTTCACATACACGCTAATTTACAAGCTGTCGGATCAAAATTTCAGCCAGCTATCTAAAATTATGCTTAATCTATTTATTCAATTCACTCAGCTTTATTTATCTTCACCGTACAAAGTACTATCTAACAAATTTAGCCTGTTAGTTCATTCTTTTTGCATTTTAACTCTTAGATGTTCTAATGCGAAAACTTTCTTCAAACTTTGAATCATAGCAACAATCAAAGTGAGTTGTGTTTGGGATTTTTTTTTCTAGTTTTTTCTTTGGAGAATTACTCCTAACAAATATGTCATAGATGTACGTTAAATACGCCCCTAACAAGTCCATCACTTACTGTTTTTATCATTTTTAAACTTATCAAACAGAGTTATGTGATAAATCAGTCATTATTCTCTCATGAAGCTGGTTTTAGTTTATGTTCAGCAAAAATTGGGTTTTCTGCCATCGATCAAATTTCCTACTTCCTAAGTGGAAAAATTTGTACTTTGTTCAATGAGGCAATCGGTAGACCAAATTTTACACCTTAGAGTATGAATTTGAGCGAATCACTATGGAAAATTGTAAGTCTAAGTGCGTAAGTTTAAATCGGTCATAAATTCTCAATGTGGCTGTAGGATTGCAGTAATTGATTTTTTAAAATTTATTAGTATTGTTCTCTTGATAGTTAGATTTGAACAACTCAGAATGAAAAAAATTGAAATTGGTGTGAATTAGGATTTTTTCTAATAATCTCAACTGTTGATTTTAACGTCGTTGGGAAGAAAGAGGAACTTCATGTTGACTTTTTTTTTACAGTTCTCAAAAATAATTGAATGTATTGAATCTCAAAGCTTTCTAGTTCTATGTCAGATAATTATTTTAAGATGAAGTTTCTAGTTTGAAACTATATTAAACAATATCTAAGACGCGTTCACACCGATGCCCTAAGTGCAAAACCACCTATGTCCGTTTGCGACGTTGCAGGCTTCCCGTCGTATTTTATTTTTTCTTCTGAAAACTGGTCAACATAATTTCTTGAAAATGTCTATAGTTTTTCCTCTTTGTTGCAAGAATATTCTGTCTACATATATTTCAAGTATAAACTTGGCTTGTTTTCCTTCAAAAAAATAATGTAGTAATGGAAATTTTGAAACACCGCAATGGATGTATGTGGTTTTGCATTTTGGCCGTCAATATGTTCCACCAAAAAGTGTGGCCGACGCTTTCTGGTCGCGTGGAAATTTTTTAGAAATAGACTATTTTTTGCAATTGGGAACTACAATTTCTGGCTCATCTGTGAAAACACATATGTGCATAGGGAAACTAATGGTACGTATACGTTCCTCCTGAACCTAGTTTAATACTAAAGTTCCCAATTGCAAAATGCAGTCCAAAGGCACCCAGGCAGCCTAACTTCACTCAGCCTGTTGGTATCAGTATCTGTCTGACCCTCCGGCTGATTGCGTGAACATACTTTGGCCAATGATTAGTTTATGTCAACAGCCTAACATACTTGCAATATCATTGGTATTTATTCATTTTTTAGCATGAATCCTTTAATTTTACTTTAGTACACCAGTAGTAGATTCCTCCAGGTTAGGCAACTAACTCGAGTTGTAGGAAAGGCCTGAACGAAGTTCTACCGTCCAATAGGAGTTTTTTGGTTTTGTCCAGGAAATGATCGACTGGATGTCGTACCTGTCTGTCATCTCTACACTCATGTTTGTCGTATTCTTTGCTGTCGGACCGGGGTCCATCCCGTGGATGATCACTGCCGAATTGTTCTCTCAAGGGCCACGGCCAGCAGCTATGTCGATAGCGGTTCTTGTCAATTGGATCGCTAATTTCGTTGTTGGAATCGGTTTCCTACCAATGAAGGTGAGTCGAGTTTTTTTCAGTCAGTCCAGCGGGCCGATTATTGGAACTGATAGACAAAGCTATAGACAAAGAAGATAAAGGGATGCAGAGGGACCCAATTGGTGGAAGTGGGTGGTTGCAATGGACAGAAGAGGTAGCTAATAGACTAACTAACAGCAACCCGCGAGAGACCCTATGGTTGATCTATTATTTTCTTTCTGAGCCTATAGAAACCACCCATTTGACAACCAATAAGATCGCTTCATACTCTGTATGTCTTCTTTGTCTATTGCTTCATCCATCAATTTCTGTCATGCTAAGGGAATAAGCCATGTTAACATTCAAGTGTTGCCAGATTTCCTCTGATGAAATGTTCAGTTTTGAGGAGATCTGATAGGGAGTAAAATTCTCTGAAGAATTCGAAGAAAAATATTCAGAGATCTCTCCAAAAATTCATATTTTATCAAAGGAAATTCGGCAATGTATGAAAGCTCACACGGTGTTCTGCTTTAGGATGGCAGAGTTGCAGTGTAATATTCTTTGCTATCAATGAGCATTTTTTTAGAAAAAATTATATTGCTGAACTGCCCTAAAAATTATTTTATTTGGCATTTTGTTTAATTAACTCTGAAGATGGGCGACACTATCCAGGAGCAGCCTAACTAATTTTAGGGTCATAAACTTTCCTGTTACTATTTTCTTCTTTCTTTTTTTTGTTTGTTTCTTCTGATCAAGGAACACATCATTATTCTACCTTGAGATTTTTGAAGAATATTCTTTGCAATCTTCAGAAAATTCCTTGAAATTTTCCATTAATGATGTTCTTTAGTTCTGTCTGAAATTAAACATGAGAGGAAATTTTACAGCATCCAATACAGTTACTCTAGTAGCAGAGACGTTCAAAAAGCAATTTTTAAAAACTCTAAAAGATATTGTTAAAATTTTTGTTTTAAGAAATTCTTTTTAGCAATTTTTTTTATAAAATTTGTGGAATGTTCACTGTAATTACTATTATCAAGATTGAAATATTTTTTTATCGTGTTAACCACAATTACTATCTTCAAAATGTTTGGAATTGATTTGGTCTCTCTCTAATCCGTTTTGTCCTCTCATTTTTCCAGACTGCCCTAGAAAACTACACGTTTTTACCATTTAGCGTTTTTCTGGCCATCTTTTGGATTTTCACGTACAAAAAAGTTCCAGAGACTAAAAATAAAACTTTTGAAGAAATTTTAGCTTTATTCAGGTAAGTGCAACGGCATGTAAAAATTTCTATTATTGTAATCGCTCATGGTTTCAGAGAAGTTGCCATTTGCTTGAATCAAAGGATATTTCAAATTACTAATAATAACGTTTTCAACCACTTCCAAGAAATTTGTAGAAGCTCAAAATATGCGCAAGTGTCAAAAATTGAAAGGACTCAAACAATTGAGATTATTTTTAGGTTTTCTGCCGTAACAACTCGGAATTTTTCATTTCGTCAATTTAATCAAATCTCATCATGAACCGTCTGTTAAAAGCCACTTACATCCTACCTTAGCTCTCCAGTCATTCATTACAGCAGGAAAATTGCATTTCCTTGAAAAAAATTAAATGAATCTGAATGTTTGAGTTGTCACCTTCAGTTACCGTAAAATGCACACAGTAAACTGTTTCAAATGTACGAAGTCTAACTGATCTCAAAAATGGTAATAGAAAAATAATGAAATCAATTGCTTTATGAGAAGGAAATGTTGAGTAAAAAAGTGTAAATCATTAAGACACAGTTTAAAACATTTCCTCTGATTTTTCCTTTGGCATATTGATCGATGAATATTCATCGTCTTTACAAGAAAGGTAATCAAGATTGGATGTATAACTATCATCTAGACCTGCTCATTAGCATTCTATAAATCGCCTCTGTACGTACCATTCGTGCATACTGATTTTAAATTAACTATTTCCTGTCTTGATGGATTGATTGCTCTAGAAATTCAACATAATCACTATGTCGTCACCTTGCAGTTAAAATATCACAAGCGCCACTCTTGCTTTGGCACTATACTGCTGTGCCAAAGAAGAACGCTGTATGAGCCTTCAGACATTGCCAAGTTTCATTTTATTAAATGCGAATTTTCCGAGAAACGTGTGAAGATTTTTCCTCCAAATTTTCATAGAATTTAATTAGTAATCGTATCTCAATTATCTGATAATTTCAAAGGAAAATATTCCCAAGTCTCCTCAAAAATTAACATTTTATCAAAGACAGTTTGGCAACTCTCGAATGTTCATACTGCGTTTTTCCTCAGCACGGCATTATATTGCCAAACTTCTTAGACTTGTCCAATTTTTTTCGAAAAAACTAACAAACCGAATTTCTTGAAAATTTTACCTACTATTTCTTTCGTCATCAAAATTAATCCCTGAAATTTTCATGAAAATGTGTGCCTAAGTTTCAGAGGAAAAATTAAAAAATATTGATATATCTGACAACATGAGTGTATATGTCACTTGTGATGCCTACTTTAGGCAGATGGCAGGAAGCTGTTCTGTGTATTGTTTTTTCATCTAGCACCCTCCTGTATTTCATAATATCAAGGGGCAAATCAGCTTTCTTAAATTGGACTGCGTTTAGCAGAAAGGAACCAAGCCACATTAGCTATTGCCAACTGTAACTAGGCAATTTGATTTTTACAAGAGAGTGTTTGTACAGATTCCTTTGAAAATTTTAAGGAATTTACTTTGCACTATGCAAAAAATTCACTGAAATTTGCATAAAAATCCGCACAAACGCTTTCAAGTAGAAAATTAAATTGCCCAATTGGATTTGGCATTAATTAAAACATGGTGATGTGGCTTGGTTCCTTTCCGCTCAACGCGGTCCAATTAGAAGTCACTAAGTTTCTATCATTGCAAACTTATTTAAAAGATTTTTTTAGCTCTAAAAGCAGGATCAGTCTTAGGAAGTGATTTTCCTGATTTCTTTTCACTCATCTTTTTCTGTTACTTCATCCACTTTGTTTCTCTTTTGTTTCTTGTGTCTACCAAAGGATGAGTTTACATGATAGTAGACTCTATGGGTGAGTCCTGTAGTCTTGATCTCCTAAAATGCTTGCCGCTGCATCTCGTTGTATTTACTACCTTTCTTAAAAAACCGTGTCTTTCCAGGCTGTGTCGCTTTTTTCCTCGCTGTTACTTACTTTTTCAACTACATTATTTTATCATTGGCATATTGAAGTATACATCATCATTTTTTAATGTCCACCTAAACCATGTCTCCTATCAGTATAATTTCTTAAATTTTCTTCAGTTATTTTTATTTTTTATTCTTTTCAGTTATGAGTTTTTTCTTCTTATCTTTTAATTTTGGTTTTTTGCTTTTAAAAATTCTTTACAGTAAACCCGGTGACACTCCGCCCACACGAGGGCAGCCCCAAGCAAATCCTGCGTTTGAGGAGACACCTCTAAATACAACCAAAGCTTTTACTGGTTCAACATCAACGTATATGTAGATGATTTCAACTCCATCCCTCTGGCTGCGAAGCCTCAAAAGTTCACTCTAAAATGAATTCCTTTTAATTCTCTGACATTAAGTATTATTCCTATTTAGTGGAAGTCTTTCTCCTGTACACTACTGAATTCCAAATGAGACTCATGTTAATTTCTGCTAACTTTTGGTGCTAATACACCAGTGTACAGAGGTTCTAAAAGCACAGGAACTAATATCATATTGAATCAAATATTTATTATATGTGGGAGGGGACAAACATGCTCATCAATTGTTGTACCATCCGGGCCTTATCATACTTAAAAAAAAACCTAAAAGTTGGGAAATTTAAAAATTATTCTATCGTAGAAAACACAGAGTATATTGATTGAAATATGTGGTACAAAGAGTCTTTTTCCATGTTTAGAATTTAAATATTGGTTAGTAATGTAGTAATGATCGTACTTTCTGCAAGTATAACTTAATAATAGTATAAATTGAATAGGTATTTGAATCAACATTTTGAGTAAGTATTAGTCATGATCAAAATTAAAATAGATCAAAAAAAGTTAACAGTATTGATCTCTCTCCCGGAGTTATATCGCCGTTTTAATTTGTTTTCATTTAATTCTCAGTTTTTGCACCTTCAAGTCTGTTTTTGTTTTATTAATTTTTTACTCCATCACATTTTTGTTATCCTTTATTTGCCAGAAAAGAACAACCCATTTTTGTGTGCCAGTTTTTACGCTTACTTTAATTTCCATGTGTTCGTGCTTTTGTTTTTTAAGGAATTTTTATTAGTTATTTTCAGCACTACATTACCAGCATCACTTAAAATGTTTAAATTATCACATTAGGTTTAGATGGTTCATTTTCAAGTCAATAGAAGCTAATATTTTAGTGCAACTATGTACCTTCATAGCATCTTGTATGCAAAATAAGAAAAAAGCGTTCAAAGCAAAGGAAAACATGATAAGTGTGTTACTTCGTTTTTGGTGGCTTTGTTCTGATACGAAGCACATATTTAAATTTGAAGTTTTCGAAATTTCCCATCGTACTATATTTTTCAAAAGAAAAAATCAAGCAGGTAACATGATTTTCTCAAGACTTATGATTTTCATTTTCTCAGTGAAGTAGAGTGTGTGAAAACTCTAAGCAATGAAGTAGAGATTTTCTTAAAAGGAAAAAATGAAAAATGTCGGAATACTGCTGCTGTGGTGCTTTTTTTTTCAAAATTTATATTTGTGTAAGCTGAAAAATCCTGAATATAATCCTGCAAAATGTCGCAATAATTTTACATACAAAATCTTACATTATTTTATGATTAATTAAGTACGTAAAATGCTCAACAGAGTTTTTATTTAGACTTATGTTAACTTCAATGGAGTAGTACGTTTTCTCTTCAAGATCATGTGTAAAAAACGTTTCACAACCACAAAAAGTTTGGAAATTACCTCCGAAGTGAGATATTAACAAATATTTTGAAGACAGATCGAATGGAAGTTAGATTCTACAGATAATCTCTTTTGTAAATTTGCCATTCCCTTAATGTTAAATGTAAACACCGATATCTTGCTTACATCTTTCTGACATCTGTTGTTGTAAAATTTTGAAGAGATTACATGTTACCTCACGATTTTCGTTTGAAATGAATGTCTGTAAGGATGACAATAAGATCAAAAAAATGCTTTTAAGTCATTTCTAAAAGAGAGTTAAAATAACCAACATCACTCTTGAACATCCTCATTCTTCTAAGCATTCGTGATAAACAACCCTCCTAGTATTAGCTCTCTAAGGATTAACTATTGCACAATCTTACGTTTGTTATTTTTGTTTTAAGTCAATTTTGTTGCACTCAACGAACATATCCATTCCATTGCCTGGTGGCTATGATTTTGTTTTATATTTTCCACTTTTCGTTGCAAATAAATATGCGTTCTTTTGTAACATCAGAATTTTAGTGATTTGCTGCCATCGCTAGAGGCATTGCCTCTGATCTTTTGTCTGTCTTTCAATTTCAAGTAGATATGACCATATTTGAAAGGAGAGTAAATGTAGGGAAATCCATCCAAGTGATGGATTTAACTTAGTCTTTTTTTCTGATCAGCTTCACCACATTAAATTTTTACATTGAAAAGAAGAGTATCTTCTTCTATAGGTACTATAGGTATACTTATATTTTCTTCTATATTTTATTTAGTAAAAACTTTATTTTTACCCTAAAAAAAATAGCACATTACATACTTGAAATGATTATCTTTTTTAAAGATGCATTTCTCCACCCTCTTTAGGAGCAAATTCCAAAAATATCAAAATGATGGAAAATTTCAACCAAAATTGGTACGTAGCAGTCCAAAATTGGCTTGCCCTGGTTCATTGCACTGCTATTGCAACTATCAAATCGAATTAGATAAATCTGCATTTGCATTGTGTCTTATCCAAATAATCAAAAGTTTAGGGTACCATGATGAAAAAAAAAATGCACGATTTAAAGAAATAAAAACAGTATTCGACCTCAAAAAAAAATACCACATTTTATTGGTACAGCAATCAGTTCTGGTATCAAATGTAAGCGTTGAAAGTCGAATCCTGTTTTTGTTTCTTTGAATTTTGCAATTTATTCACTACAAATAACTCCTTAGATCTTCTCTGCCATTATTTTTCTGACTACTAAATTAGAAAACATCAAGATTTTGTGCCCAATTGATGCAATGCGATATGTTGCACATCATTTCAACCACAACCATAGCCAGGGACGAATCTTTTTAGACAGATTTTGCTAGTTTTTGCTTATCTTTAAGACTTGACAATTACCATCTAATTGAGGAGCTTTTTAAAATAAAGGCCCATCGAAAAAATCCCGTTTTAGAAAAATTAAGTTTAAGTGCCCATAATTACTATCTGGCCAATGATGGTGAGTCACATTGGAGCTTTGAGTCCAATATCTGATGTAAGTCACCATCAATGGCCAGGAAGTAATTATGGAAACTTTAAGTGCATTTTTCCCAAATGCAATTTTTCGGAATGGGTCCTTTTTCCAGAAAGCTCCTCAATTCTTTAACTTGTTCAGGCCAAAGAGAAAAAGTCTTGGATGGGCTGTACTAATACATCATTGCATAATTTGCAGGAGTTTGTTGAACTGCGTTGATCAACGACTGCCGCCCTCCGAAAGAGCAGCCTTGATGGTGGCAGAGGAGAAACCTCTTCCAGATACTTGTAAGCTCTCTTTGCCTCAATCAGTAGTTGTTGATGTTGTTTAATTTGTGAGAACTGCACGCACTTTGGTCCTCTTTCCTGGCTTTCATCAGTTTGAGCATCAATTGGACGTATTTCTGTCAAACAGAACTATAAGTACATTATGACTTGAGCCCTGTTATACATATATTCTTATGGGTCTCAGGGCTCATGTCTTAATCCACATAGTTCTATTCGGCAGAAATATGTCCAATTCTTCCACAAAACATGGTGTCTAGGAATGGCAAAAACCGAGATTTATCAGTGAATGAAAAATTTCAGGGAAAAATTAGGGAATCTGTTCCAAAAACCACGGAGCTCCTCTTCTACCGCTTAGAGACCATTATAAAATGTGTGTTATTGAACCTAAGCCGCCATTAGGTATTCACCTCTTGAATTTTCATTTTGAAACTTTTTTCACTATTTTTTTTTTCAAGTTATCATCATTGAATTTACAATGCCATTTTCGGATTCACCCTCTTGCACCATTGCCCTTCAATACCTGTAAACTACGTTTTTAAATAATGGAATTCAAGTGGAATCATCGACAAAAAACTGATGTTCTGTTTTATCTATACTGAAGTACACAAAGTAAAAAAAAACTTCAACATCCTGTTATACTGAAGTAGCTTTATATTTTTATGGTTAAAAGTTAATGGTCACATTGTTTGACTGCCGGAATTTGTTAAATACTTGCTGCTAAACCTCTTCAACCTGCAGTTCTCTGGGTTTTGAGGCATTATAACCCTTCCTTATACCTTATAATGTGTAGAATCATATTTGAATGTCTCCACCAATCTTGTACTTTAATGAATTTCTGTCACGCTGAGGAAGAACGCTGTGTGAACCTTTCAACTTTTCCAAATTTCCTTTGATGAAACACAAATTTTCAGGAAAAATTGTGAATATTTTTCGTCAAATTTGTATGAAAATTTCCATGAAAATATTATCTAAAGTGTCTGAAAATTGCAAGTAGAAATATTCATTACTTTTCTCAAAAATTAATATTTACTGAGGGAAATGTGGTAAAAGTTCACTCGGCGCTTTTCCTTGGCACGGCAGTACCGGAATGAAAGCAAAATCCAAATTGCTCACTATTATCGATGAGTTAGTAAACTGCCAGTTTCTGCAAGGTATCCTTAGTCACACTCGAGATGATCATTTTCACATTGTTTTATCTATCCTGTAGAGAGTAAATGGTGTGCAGAAAAGCATCTTAAACCGACCTAAGTTTTTTATTTTCTCGTTATTTATTTAAACTCTTGATTTCAACCCAATATTTGATCTTTTAAAAAAACATTACATAAGTCTATGATAATTCTTTGTCTATTTTAAAATGAGCGTCTCGAATTGGATTAAAATTAGCCCCTATGTACGACTCAATTTTCAAGCTACATTTTTTGCCCCAGTGCATGCAGTTCTCTGTGCCTTTTTTTATTGCTCTAAATGTACATGTAATTGAAAGTCTGCCATACATATTTTCTCTCTAGTTCTTGTAGAATCAGAATGCTGACATAATTTCATCCTTGAATTTCCCTGTAGAATGGCCAAAATTTTTTTGTTGCCTGTTTGAAGAGTTGATACCATATTTTCAAGTTATTTCTCGATTTCTAATCTTTATTTGGTGTCGGTTGAATTTTAGTCTCTCAGTCTTATGAAGCTGAAATATGTATACTTATATTTCCTTTATTGAAGGTTATCAATTTTGCATACACAATTTTTGTTTTAGTTCTCTTTACAAACACCAAGCAGAAGTAGAAGGTTGATTCAAAAAGTGAGTTCCACTACTTCATATTCTCAGGACTGAAAAAGATTAATAACATTGGTTCAGAAGAGCATATCAGACACATTCTCTGTTTTAAACAAGCTTGTTTAAATGTTAAAAATATATTTGTTAAGAAAATTTTTATCGAATTGATTTATCCTTTTCAGTTTGGCAGGTATGAAATAGCAGAACTAACTTTTTGTATGACCCTCGTACATTAATTCAAAATCCATTTGCTGAAAAATTAATTTTAGCATTGTGAAAACATACTGCAACAATATTGAGCAAAAATATTTGAAACAATATACGCACAATGGTTCAAAAACAAATTTGCTTCAGATAATGATGCAAAAAAATGTTTTGCAATGGATTTCCTGTGTAAATCCTACCATAAAATTGCGTCTCATTTCCATTCCTTCGATGAAGATGCTGTGTTTCTAAGTGCCAACTTCTTCCCATTCATGTTTTATAGTCCTTTTGTTTCGTTTTGTTTTAAACTCTTACATGCATGGTAGCAATCAAAAAATAAAACTTGTAAAAAGAGCTGTGATATTGCATGTCAGGAAGACATTTCAGTAAATAGGTATGGAAAGATATTTTTGATTGAACGCCTGAAGTAGGGAAATGAACTTCTCATTTCAACTTATTTTAAACTAGGGACCTATTTCCTTTAGTTGGCAAATAAACTGGATACCTTGTTTAAAATCAAATATTGCTGTAGAGTTGAGAAAAATTTGTCCCTTCATCTTCCGACCTTCTTGCGAGCACTCAACAGTGACTTAAATGATTATTTCTTCATTTTTATATATGTACTTCAACCAATCGAGTTTAGCCAATAAGACTCTTTGCGTAGTCATTTTTAATGCTTCACACACTTCCATTGTAACAGTACAAAATATCAGTGGAAATGAATGATCACCCTGCGGTTTAACAACAGCTGAATAGAGAAAACATTAATTTTAAACTACTACATGGAAAGTTTGTCTTTAAACCAGAATTTTTGCCAATTAAGGGAATAAATTATGATTTGGTAGGTATGGTACATACTTTTTTTCTTGGTTGAATCATTTTAGCTTTGACCTCTTAGAACATTTTTTTGGGAATTACACATCTTTTAAATCACGAAGAGCATATTTTTGAGTGGATTGAACCTATCTATTGCCTTAAGGGACAGGTAGGAGGCCACAGATGTGGAAGGAACCAAAGATGTCACTGAGAAACTGACTATTTTTAGTCCTATCTACCTCTGGAGAGATACCTTTCACCCAAATTCTGGTCATAAAATCTTTTCACTTTTAATTTAAACTCCTTGTAAAATGCAAAGTCAGTTTTTGTGAATGTAAACAATTTTTTGGCTGAAGATTGCTCAAAAAATCACCTAATTTTGAAAAGAGATGAATTTTTAAAGGAGTCCTAAGCCCCATGCCAACAGCTTAGCCTCGTCCAATTGCCAAAAATGTGCTCTTATTTTACTCATTCATTTCTTTAAAAAACTTCATGTCTTCAAGTCTCTCTTGAATGGCTTCTGTAAAATTAGATACATACGATCCCAATGTCTCTCCCAAGTAACTATTACGTATAATTTTTGGCTAATACTCTGAGTCACAGAAACATCTCTTATAGAAACTGATCTCTTCTTTTGAACTTTGCATGGCAGTGATGAACCAGTGTGAAAGACAGGCTCTTTTAAGTAAAAACACAATAAGAAGGCATTCTGCGTATGCGTGTTTATCTACAGGTAATTTTTAACGTAAATAATGGAATCATTTGAGTGCTATCACTATTTTCACTCTTTTCACTGCCTTTTAATTACGAAGTTGCTGAGTAAACAAATTGATCAAACTCTTTCTTCTTTCTTTGATTCACGTAGTCTTGAGATTAAAAGTACTGTAAAACTATCTGCTTTTCACCCATGTGCTACACAAAGTTAAGTTATAGGCTTGGGAACAAATGATAAAATAAAAATGCTTTACCTGCTCAGTTCAGTAGTGGTTCCACGGACAGTTTTATTTTGTGCTTCGAGTTTAGCCAATTAATGCTTTAAAAGTTTTGCTTTCTATAGAAATAAATGGAAAAAGTTCAGCAAATCTACTTTCTTTAAAATTAATACTTATCTTCTTCCCTTATGTCTTTCATCCCTTTTTCCATAGCTGCTTGATATTTTTTTTACTCCAGTTTCTTTCCATGTTCTGTCTACTAATCGACATTTGAAAAATTGAGTCGATACTTTTCTGAAGGGTCCACATGACAAAATCTAAGTTACGAGAAAAACTGTAAAAACTGTGCCATTCAGCACGCTCTTAATCTTTTGAGCCCCAAAGACGTATCTATGTGTCCGAGAAGTATCTGCCGACCTATGTGAAGTGCTGAAACTGGGCTCAAAATACTAAGGGCATGCTGAATGACACCTTTTTTTCCATCTTTCATGAAACTTAGTTTTAGAGCTGGAGAAAAAATATCGGTTCAATTGTCATTTTTTTAAGTAACCTTATCTGTAGATAAAAGAATCCTGACACTAGGGTGTTCTTTTTTCTCCATACCTCGATTCAGTCCAGTTTACTAAAAGTTTTTTCTTCGAAATTTATGAGTGTTCCTAATTTTTGCTAACAGCTAATGCCATTGGGGTGTGGTTTTCCTTTTTGGAAATCGTAAACTCAGAATTAAAGTCTTGTAGTCTGCAGTTGGAAAAAGGGCATACCACATAGTGCTTCGGTTCTTAATAATTATTCAATGTTTTGTTTATGTATGTTATTTTGTTCTGCTTCTTCTTTTAATTTTAAGTAGATGATCTTAAATTTTTACTCCATTCGGATGACATGAGAAAGTAAAAATTGATTGTAATTTTTTAAGCGTCGTCTTCTTCTTCTTCCGTGCTCCCAGCATCCCTTTATGATGCTGACGGCACGATGTCACCTCCTGTTAACCCTGGCAGCAGAAACCAAATGCAATACGGTGGTTAGTATTACCTTCCATCACCCTTCTTTAGTTACTTTCTTTCATAGACCCTTTCAGCTGAAGATTAAAAAATTAACTCCAAAACTAAAAATTTAACTACCCTAATAGCAATGTCCGTTTCAAACATTTCTCAAAAACTATTAAAGAAAACTGTTAAAATTCTTGTATTAGGAAACTCTTTTTGGCTATTTTTTTAATAAAATTTACAAGAAGTAAAATTGAAGTAAAATTGAAGGAAAATAGTGTTAAAAAGAATATTAAAATATCACTGTAGCTTTTAAACATTTTTTCAAACATTTGTATTGTTGAAAAACTGTAGTTGATATTTTAGGAATATTTATAACACTTTTTTACTTGAATTTTACCGCTCGTAAATTTTACTCAAAAAAATATGCAAAAAAGGGTTACCTAAAAGGAACATTTTAACAGTTTTTTTAAGAGTTGTCTTTTTGAAATGAAAGAGTTGTTTAAGATTCGTTGCTACTAGGATGGAGTAAGTGATAAGAAATAAAATGTAGGCAAATAGTAGAATTAAATGTCGGCAAAAAAGTTAAAATTATGATGAAAATTATCATCGCAAAGTTAGCAGAAGATTTTTATTCTGCAAGTAAGGCTATTTTTGCCATGAAGCATGTTCAACTCGTGCTTTTGTGCCATTTACATAGGTACCTATCTATATCGATAGATTGAAATTGGTTGCGAAATGGAAACAGTACTTTCGACTTTATTTTAAGATTTTTTAATATTATTTTCAGCACCAACATTTCAAATTGATTGTTCTACAGACTGAAATTTCAATCTTTCCAAAATAATCTACCAAATGAACAGAATTTGTAATATATTGATCGTACCCAGAATCCACCTTGACTCATTCAATGAAAGCTAGATTTGGACCACGTTGAGCAGAAAGGAACCAAGCCTCATCAGCTTTTGCCAAATTTAATGGGGCAATTTAATTTTTTACATGAATACGCGGTTGCAAAGATTTTTGTGCAAATTTCAGTGAATTTTTTGCATAGTGCAAAGCAAATTACTAAAAATTTTCAAAGGAATCTGCACGATCGTTCTCTTTGAAAAAAAAATCAATTGTCCAGTTAAATTTGACAATAAATGATGTGACTTGGTTCCTTTTTGCTAAGTGCGGTCCGTTTTTGGTATTGTATAGAGAGTTGGGTCATCGGATAATAAAAAAAATGTGTTACATTCAAACCTGGGCCCCACTTGATCAAGAGTCTTTAGTGGTTTTTATAATATCCTTTGCACCTGATGGGGATGCAATTGATGCAACTTTTGCCTTTGAAATTGTATGATTTAAAAATCTGAGGGGATGCAGTCATTCTGAGGATTTGACAAGAGGTAATTTTTTTGATCCATTTCCAAAAAAACCTCTCTCCCTAACTATGCATAGCCCTTTGTAGTTCCCTCTCTTACATCGGTAAATACTACATACCTCCCTGCATCGTAAGTTTTCCATGGATTTACAAAGGAACAAAATCCTCTCATGGAAACAAAATAAGGACATCAAAATTCACGTTTATGATTAGTTAGAAGCTGAGCTTTCTCCATTCTTAATTACGTTTTACTATAATTCAACTCAGAATATGGAACATCTGAGTGCTGTATTTCTTGCATTTTTTAATTCAAGCTGTAATTGAGTAGTATTTGGTTTTATGAGTTTATTGTTACCTTAACTTTTTACTTGTACTCCAAATGACTTATCTTCTAAAATTCATTTTCATTTCTGATTGTGTACTTACATATTCATTGTACTGATAAATTTCTGTTGCATTGAAGCAGTTCTAAACGACGAACGACGCTTCTCATCACTGTGTATTTTCAATTATCTAAAGTAGATTCTATCATTTCCAGTCTTCGAAAGTGAATTGAACTACGAGGAAGTGTTGAGAGACCAACCTAATGTCAATCGTAAACCTCCTTATTCATATTAAAAATGTTTAAACTTGATGTGTACACAATGTGGATATGACTGGTTGGTTTGACTTTGCCCGAAAAAGATGGACAAAAATGTGAAATACTGCCCAAGAGCAATTTCTGGTGGGCAAAACTTTCCTTTCCACATTGGAGATGTTGCATGTGTGAGGAATTTGCGATTTGACCATTGATTCTTATGTAAAAGTTCGCAAGAAACACGATGGTGCCACTGGTTTTCTCTGAAATCAACTCCCAAGTTCAAAAAAAGCTCACTAGTTGAGGCCAAAATGGAGGGGATATCCCACGCTATCCTGAGAGTCCACCTCTACATCGAGACAAACTCTCCATGCCAAGATAGGGAGCAAATACGTTGACAGGGCTGCCACTTTATTTGGGGACTCTAAAACTGACAACACAAAAACCCTGTTAATGTATTTGCTCCCTATCTTTGCATGGAGAGTTTGTCATGATGTAGAGGTGGACTCTCAGGATAGCGTGGGATATCCCCTCCATTTTGGCCTCAACTTGAGAGCTTTTTTTGCGCTTAGGAGTTGATTTCTGAGAAAACCAGTGGCACCATCGTGTTTCTCGCGAACTTTTACAAATGAATCGATTGTCAAATTGCAAATTCCTCACATATGCAACATCTCCATTGACGTTTAAGAACAAAACGCTTCAAAGCTTGAGCTAACAGAAAAAAATCAACTTTGGACCACTGATTTTTGACATCCTAACCAACAAGCTACTTGGCTCTTTTCAGCTGCATCGGAACACTGCGTGCGGGATCTATCACAACCATCGAGGCCTCCACCCCCCCTTCCTCCTCCCAGAAGTTTTCTGCCCAATAGCGCCGTTTGACAGTGGGAGAAACCTCCCCCTTCCCACTCTTCCCATCATAGTGAGAGCGACTGCATAGCTACTGTGTTTGATGCACATAGCTGTCCAGAGCGTCAATTGCTCGGTTTGCCACCCGACTGTCACCGAAGAGAAAGTAAGTCAAAATATCTTCTCTTTTTTTCAACTCTGCTCCTTTATTTGTTTCATAAGGGGAAATCTTTATGTTCAAAAGATTTCCTAAAGTAGATGTTGAAAAAGTTTAGGTCTCGTAGAATGATAATGGACCTCTTGACAAGGTACAGGGTGTCTAGTTTTTTTATTTTCATTTTGGGAAATCTTGATGAAATCCTCATTTCAAATCCTAAATTTCTGCGGGGCAAAATTAAAATTTCTGCATAAGCGTATGTGAAAGCAGTCTGATCAGACAGCCAACTTTTCTCAAATCCTGATTTTATGACCGATTTTTCCCCAAATTCTGATGAAATCGGAAAAATCCTGATGCTAGACATCCTGATGGTATGATCTGAAGCACTATTCAACTCGTTTCCTTTTCAAAATTGCACAATGATAATGAACCACACAACAGGAAGTCTAAAAATCAACTTCTTTTAATTCCAATTAAAATTGGTTACACGGCAAAAGTACAAATGACTTCATCAGTATAATATAACTTCTATCTTATTCAACTTAAAACTTTAAATTTATAATTCATAAAAATTTGTTGGTATACTGTTAAAAAGTTGATTTTCAAACTTCCGGTTGTATGAATCGTTTTTCAGTAAAATTTTGCAGAGAAAACAAATGACGTTTATTTTTAGTTCAGACCTTGTCCGGAGGTTCATTGTAAAGAGTGCCTTTTTGGGGGCCCTGGCTTTGGCAATAAGGCTAGAATAGTCATCTTTACCTACAGGGGGACGGTTTTTTCAATTGCAAGAGGCATGTACCTGCCCAGCAAGAAATTGAATATCCCTGAATGTTGACCTCAACAGTGTCCAACCAAGTTGATCAAACCATCTCAAGTTGAATCAAGAGTCCATGAAAAAAAAAAAAGAAAACTGGACGCCTCTGTTATTTTTACCTTGAAACAAGAAAAAAAACATTAAAAATGAGAACTTTACTTAAAAAATTACTATCAGAAACGATTTCTATATAGGAATGATTACTTAAAAATGTACTTTAAATAATCTGTTGACAGGTTTCGGGTCGGTAAGTCCGATTTATGATTTCCGAAGGGGGAGCGTTTTCGAGAGTCAAGCTCAGCGTCTAGCAGAACCAACTTACAAAGAACGAACTGCAGAGTCTCACGTTTGTATATACTAGGAAATTAATTGAATCTCTGTAAAATACGTTGCTCACTTAATATTGTTATGCCATCAGCTGCCAAATCTGTTTTATCTTGTTTTAAAAATGTATAATTTTAATCCTTCGCCCTATTGTGATCTCAATACCATTTGATGTGGCCAACTTTGATTTTCCAAGTGAAAAAAAATCATTATGGGATGGTCTCGTCATTTTTTGAAAAATGGCCACCCAGGTCAATTTTCCAGACTCAAAATCTACTTAGAGCAGACTTTTAGATAGGAATTCTTTCTATTCTCCCTCCTATGTATGACGAGGTATCACAATGAATCTGAAGAAAGAGATGGTTTATTAGCCACTGTGCATCGAATTCAGTGTTGTTTCAAAAATCTTTGCGGCAGACAGAAAAAGCTCACCTATTTGAGCACAATTCCCTCTCTAAGAATAGTGTTTTTAAGAACAAATCAGCACAGCGAAGCCTCCTGGCTCTTTGCTCCCAGTTTTGAAATTGTTTTGAGACCTACAGTTGAGCATGCAGTCACGGTGGGCAAGTAAAAAGTACGATCAGAACTGAATAGAACCCACTTACAATGAAAAACAAACCATCTCTGTCTGAATGACTTATGCGTCTAACCACAACTGTTTGTAGTAATCTGTACATCATTACCATTGGTTTGACATGCGCTATAAAAGCTGATAATTTTGTTAGTTTATTTTTTTACTGATTTTACTGAGGGCCTCCTCCGATCTTCGTTTTTTTTCCTTGTTCCATTCAAGAAATAAAGAAAATTCATGGGCTTCAAAAGTTATGGAAAGGTTGATTCTTAAAAATAAACCTAAAGCGTCAACAGTTCTATTCTTTAAAATCTTCGATATCCTTCTTACTTTCACTACCCAGGTAGAATGTTGTAAAGCAAAAAATCTGACACGTGTGTACAATGATGCGATCTTAAAGTAGACGAGATTGCACGCAATGGGTCACCGTTCTGAAAGAAAGGATGAATTTTTTTCTTTTTTTAATGATGGTTTTTCACTTAATTTTGCAAGTGCAATATTTAACATAGAATATTTGGAAGTATCAAAGTGTATCTGATTATAAAATATTTTTCCCCCATTTGTATCAGGAGGTTCCAAGTGACAAAGCCAGTTCGTCATTTTATCAATTTAAAACTGCCCTCATCTCTGAAAATGAAAATCCTTAGTTTTTTCACATCAGGCAATAATAATTTCTTAGAAAAAGAGTTTGACTGGTAATTTCATTTCAGACCTGTGAGCCAAAACCCTTTAGAATAGAGAGTAGAGTAGAATAGGAGATTTTTTTACTGCCTGAATTAATAAACCTAATTAAGCGTGTTTAAAGATCATTTAAAATTAATTCTGATTGGTTGGCAGTTAAGTACTAAAAATGATTGGAGGTATTTATGCTAAAAAGAACTATGTGCATGCAACGTGGTTCCTTGTCCAAGTGACGGCCTCAAGTTTCCTAAGGCATGACCGTTTCATGAAATTATTCTCATTCCTTAGCAAGTGAGAAGACAGAACTGTAATATGTTGTATTTTTTCTTCGTTCTATTTTTTAACCTTATGCAAAAAGTTTCATTCCTTATTTTTCGCTACTTAAGTGCGCACTCCTCTTTTGGATACCAGAATTAAGTTCCTCTCTAACCAGGAAAAAATTGAAAAATAGTTACTTTTTGTACATAAACTGTGGGAGAAAAGGCTAAAAGTAACAAATTGAAACCTGAGATGATTCAACGAAATTACGCAGTCATTTTTGATCAGAAAACAAAAACAAAAATAATAACGTAAAATAATCTAATAAAAACTCTGTGTGACCAGGCTGTGAATATTTTAGGTTTTACAATGTTGTTTTCAGCTTTTTTTCCTTCGTTTATTATATTGTATTTTATTCATTGTATTTTGTCACAGGTTTCTGGTAAAATTTTGTCTCTCAACAGTTTCATGATACCTGTGACTTCTTTTCTTGTGATTACTTATCAGCGTTTAACTGCCTTTTCTAGAATCTCTACGTACTCAAAAGCTCCTTTTTTAAAAGAACCTGGTCAATTCACAATGACAGCGCTTAGAAATTTAACTTTCAGTCATTTTAGAATACCTTACGTACTCAAAAGCTCCTTTTTTAAAAGAACCTGGTCAATTTACAATAACAGCGCTTTGAAATTTAACTTTCAGTCATTTTATGAAGTAAAACCAATTATTCTTCTGTGCTTTTCAAAATTCATTGAAATTCAGTTTTAATAATGATATTGATTGATTAATTGGGTCTTTTGAAGTATCACTTCATATTTGGACGTAATATAACAATACCGATAAATAATTAATTTGAGGTTTTGCTAATTGCGGACATTCTTATGAAAGATTTCCACTTAAATTCATAAACAAAACTGACACATTTTGGAGGAAAAAATTAAACCAACAAACAAGTTATGATAATCATAGCTCTGCTGCTGAAGTTATGAAGAGAAAGAAAAAAAAAACTGCATCATCATCTCTTTTATTCAATATTTTATCATTTTAACTGATGATGAACTACAATACATCTATTGCATCTTACGCATTCTGTTGATTAATCTCTCGCCAAATAATTTCAATGACAGGAATTTTTCTTTTTAAATACATACATCCTAAATGAACATGTACTTAATATTAACTTTTGTTTGCATTTAAAGTAACAAATTTTTTGCTCCAAATTTTTTTTAAGAAACTCAGGAAAAATTGACAGGGGAGAAGACTATCTCCAAGCTGAGAAAGGAAGTCTGGAATCGTCCATCCATGGATGAGAATTGATCAAAATTTCTTACAACTTATTTATACGGATTTGTAGTTGATTATACTACTGTTGCTGATCTGGTTGGAAAATTATTGTTAAGTCGGTTGTGTTATTCTGAGAATGGTATATAAGTAAGTACGAAGATTCTAGCAAAAAAGAGCTCTTTTCCTGCCAGGAAGTTAAAGGTTGTTGTTAGATTCTAAACTCAAAAAGGACGATGCTAGGCAGTTCCCAAGTGTAAGGGGACAGTACCACAAAAAAAAAAAAAAATTAAAATTAAAAGACGAAATGGATTGACATAATTCGAATTTTTAGTGTTGCAAAAGTTTTGAAAAATGTTTTTTCTTAAAATATAAATCCAAAGAACTCATCTTCTGTTTAATACGGGTACAATTTTCATCCTCAATCAATGAATACAGTATGAATAACTTAATAAAATGGAGTAGCTGATCTAATTGATTAATTGCATTACAAGTGACAGACTCCTTCATTGTTAATCTAATAGGAGTGGATAATTGAATTGTTGTTGGTCAGAAAGGAGGAGTCTTAAGAGCTTATCGATAATCCAACCCGAAAATATGAATAAGAAATCAAGCAATACATCAGCGCAATCGCTTTACTCTATTTCACCTTAGTCTTGTCTCATCCAATATAAGGCAACTCTCCCAAGTTGCAGTACTGCTTATCCTCCATTTAAATTCATAATGAATAATCAACTCTTAGTGAGATAGTCTGCCTAAACGAATATCAATTGTGTTGTATAGAGGGTGATTTAAGAGTTCCACCCCACTCTTTAAGCCTCGGACTTTAAACTTGGCCCTTTCAGAGGGATCTTTCTAATATTTTGGAGGGTCTTAAAAGTAGTGTTCTATAACCCAGAAGGACTCACAAAATGTCGAGTTTTTATTTCAATTTATTTTATTTTTTTTTTCAAGTTACAAAAGTAATGTTTGGTGTTGGCAGCGCAGGACCCCCTGAACAACCCTGTAAATTTAAATGGACAATCACCAATATTGCAAATTTGCAAGAATTGCGGTTGTGTCTAATTGATCAACAAAAAATTTCAACGATCAGCCTGTAGATCTGAAAAATTACGCCCGTTTCTTCTTGAATTACCATGCCAAAAAATTGATAAAAATAAAGGAGAAAAAAATACAACCGTTGCCTTATATTTTGTTGTATCAGCGGAACTGGCATTGGAAACCATTTGATAGTTTTTGATCATTCTCAAGGTAGCTACATGATTATTACTTTGATTTGAATTTTAATTGAAAAACCAACTAAAATCAAATCGTGAACAGAGAATCTGAAATTTTTAATGCACGTATTACGTTCCTCAAAGTTCCTTTTGTCAGTTACCAGATTGCATATCTTTTAGTTGCTTTAGAGAGATTTCAGCAACAGAAACATTTGTCACTTACGATCAATTTTTCAGGTTGACAAAAA
The DNA here is from genome assembly GCF_001854935.1 of Bemisia tabaci. Taxonomy (NCBI): domain Eukaryota; kingdom Metazoa; phylum Arthropoda; class Insecta; order Hemiptera; family Aleyrodidae; genus Bemisia; species Bemisia tabaci. Next base: position 1,151,242 of record NW_017547105.1, on the reverse strand, counting down.
CTTCTCTGGAGACTATACAAGTAAATCAACAAATTGAATACAATTTTAAATTTAATTCGTTTTATTAATTTTTCAGGTTTTACTCATCTATTTTTTACTAAAGATCAATGAAGTAAAAGAGTTTTTAATTTTTTGTTCCTTAAAAACAAAGAAGAGGTGCCTATTCTTGGGAAATCTCTATGAAAGAATTTAAAAAAATAATGATGAGATAAACAAATAATTCTAAATGTAAATAAGTACTTTATCCTGATAGTAAATTACTGTAGTTATATTTTTCACTAGTCATAACTGTAGAGCATGTTGTTGAAAATTTGTACAGTCTTCGAACGATTTCATTTTGACACTTTCAATTCATTGAACCGATCAAAATTTGAGACTGTCTCCTTAGAATTCTTTCGGCCTTCCTGCTGTACTCAACACTCACTTGCTACTTCTTCCTTTTTTTTTCATCGCAAAGTCTCCAAGAAAAAAGAGCCCATTTGCAGATCCTCTACACAAACTACAAACAATTATTCAGAGATTCGTAAAATTTCTTATCCTTTGTAGTGTTCTCTGTTTAAAAACTAATTCTCTCTATGTTGACCTACTTTTAAATAATTTTTTTAGATTGATCTAATAAGCTTTTCTGTTAGCGAATCTTTTCAGCAGTAAACGATGTTCTAAAATATCCAGGACTTCTCAGGCAAACGTTTTTCATATTCAGCTAACTTAAGAAATTTAAAAAAATAGTTGCTCCTGAAAATTCCTCCCTCACCAATGATCAATGCCTTTAAAATGTCTTTTTTCTTGAAATATAATTAGACAAAACTTGAATGCAAATAATTAAAACTACATTATTTGGGAATTAATCAAAGACAAGCGAAAACAGGGTAAGCCGTATCCCTCTTAGCTGCACAAAATAGAGGCTGTCCATCAATTTTGAACAAGTTCATAAAGTTTTAAACAGGGAAAAGAGGTCTCAAGTTTGATGCTTTCATAAGACTTAGTTTTTCACGACTATTCTCACGTTTAAAATATTTTTTCTAGATTTTGAATTTTTGACAAGAGAAAAGTTGCGACTGAAAAAAACTACTCTCAACTCATTTTTCTTTCAAAATAAAGCTTTGTGCAACTCTAGTAAACTCAATTTAGGAAACTAGACAAAGGAGAATTCCAAATTGAGGGTTATGGCCTCGAGGTTTTTAAGTTTGATTGATTCTGTTTAGTTTTTCTCCGGTTCCTAAAAGAGACTCTTAAGGTTTAGGACATAATTATTGAGATTGGACTCCTCCAATCTCACCATCACTGCCAATTAAGCTTGAAAATGTTCAAATAGATACCGAGGCACAACTCTATCCCATTTTCCTGTTAAGGAATAAAAGTAATGAGCCCTATCAGAGTACCTTATCGGTTCCTTTACTGAATGGGTATTTAGTGTTTAGCGATTGGGATTCACTAGTGTGAAAAAAATTCCTCCTCCTACAAAAGTGAATAAATTCATGATATAAAAATTGCAATAGTGATCGCCTGTTACACTAAACGCCAATTAAATGCCAGTATTACTGCTACATTTTGATTATAAAAACGAAGAGCAATTTATTTTTTGGGAGTAAATCCGTCTATTTTGGTCTTAGCTGTTCAAATAATTCATCAGTGAGAAGGAGATCAACAAAAAATTATTATTTTTTTTTAAATTTCATGAGAGATTGGCTCATTGCATCTCAGGCTAAAATATACATGTTCTGATAGAGTAAACTTTAGAAATTTGGACTAACTTACTGACAGTTAAATTATTTTATAGACATAGTTCTGGTGTGAAATGGATGCACCATTTGTTTCTTTTGGTAATCTACCTCTAGGAAAAAGTTAATATACATATGTCAGCAGAAAAATCTCACCCAATTCTATTTCTATTCAATTTCTGTTGGTAAGTTCTATAATTCGCCACTGAAATTTTTCTTATGATGCTTTGAAATTTTTTTTCCATGACTTTGGTACCTTCAACTTAATATTAAACACATGAAGCAAGAAAATAATCATATTGTGGTGCTAATTACAGTAGCTTACCTAAATCCATCCCTTATGTCCAACAAATCGTGTCTCCCACACGAAGGAGCATATCTCGATTGCGCTGTTACAGTACTTCTTACTTACATTTTACTCATTTACAGGAAAACTGTCCCAGGAATTTTGCAGAAATTTCTGGTTAGTTTCCTTTACCCTCGTAAGAGCAGACTCTGAAATTTTCAGACTAACTTGTGCAATGGTCCTAGCTCCCATGAGAAAATTAAGTGTAAGAAGAAATACTGAAACAAAACAGTCAAGATACGTTCCTTCAAGCAGGATACAAGAAATTGAATTCTTTTCAGCTTGCAGTGTCTCTCTTACAGACGAATTTTGATTTTCGTCAATTTACAGGTGCTAAAAATTGTATGCTCTTTTTACATTCATATAGAGTGTGTTAAGCTGCAAGATGAATAGTTCCTTCTGGAAGATGTGTCCTATTTGTGTCAAAGTATCACTGTACCACAAAGCAATGCCTTAATGAATTATCATTCTTGCCATCGAATAATCATTGTCTTGTATCAAATATAAAATGAAGAAAGCTGCCATCATTACAAAATTCTGATTTCATCGCACAAATAATTTTTTTTTTGTATTGAACAGTGTTAGCTATTTGATTTGTGTATAAACTACTTGAACCAAAGTACATGTACATTAAAGTTTAATATTATTTACTTAATTAATGGATATTTTTATTTATTTTCTGCCTTTCACACTTTTGACGTTGAATCATTTACTACAGATGGCCTTAGTCAAAGGTTTCCAGCTATTATACCTCATTATGGTCGCCTTTCTTTGAGTAAGAGCCTTGAAAAAGATGAAGCATTTCAGCTTCCTTTTCATTACTTACTGTCTAATTGAGTGTCTCCAGCAAAATTCCTGTGTCCAAAAGGCACTCAGACACAATGAAAGTTAGGGAGGAAACTCGAAATGATGCAGTGCTGCAAATGCCCTTATATTCATCAGTTACGAGTCGACCTCAGTTCGTGACATTTCTTTCCGTAACTTCTCCGGTTATGACTTCTGCGACTCTATCTACATCAGGCTCAATACTGAAAGGAAAAATAGAATAATTGGAAATTTCAAGGGATCAGAATGTACAGTTTAAAAAGTAATGTAAGGACTGTGAGGGGAAAATGTAGCATTGAAAATGCGACAATAAACAATGCTTGGATTTGAGTAGCATGAGAATTTGAAATGGTAACGGAGGGTCCAACTGCTTTAACTTTTAGCTTGTTTCATTCTCTCATTGTAAAAATAAAGGAATCGAATCGGTAGAGTTGAGAATTAGACAAAGGGAGCATACGTGAACTGAATAGAAGCAATGGGTGCAGGAAGGGCTCTTTTTGGTTGCATTTTTTCAGAATTTCCACTAATATTTCATTCATTGAAAGAAGTGAATGGATTTGGTTGGAAATTTTATTGAATATGATTCATGATTCTCAAGTGTTCAACAGGAGAAATTCTAGAAAGATCACCGATTAAATGCTTTTCTGAGACATACATTTGCAATGGTGATTCTGAGGCACCACAACTGAGAAAAATTCTTCTCTCTCCCAGCGCCTTAATTAGATCGCATTTAGCAAAAAGGAACCGAGCAATTATAGTGTTGTAAAAATGCTGTTTCTTTAATTATCTAACACATTTCCCAGGACAGCAAGTTTTGTTTGCTTTCCACCAAAAAATCATCAATTTTAAAGGAAAATAGGTAATTGTATAAATTTTAGTACTGTACAATTGTACATATATTGATTATTTTTAAAAGAAAAAAGGAAGTTGAACGATTTTGAAAACACTGTAATCGCGCTGGTTCTTTTTTGCTAAATGCAATCCAATAGGCCTGTTGCAAACTTTAGCTAGAGCAACAATAAGAGTTGTTCCTTCCAGATCATGTCCCAAAATTCATGATGAGCGCATCTGCAAACTCTAAAATGCACTCCTAACTTCACAATCTGCATAAGAAATTTGCGTTTTTTTAAGATTCCCGCTTCAAAATGGATACTACAGCATAGGTGAACATTTCATTAGAGGAGTCGTTCCATTCAATCCCTGCTCAAAATGGACGACGCTTCCGCGCACAAGCTGAAGAGAGCACAAGGTCAATCAAGGCATCTATCAAAGCGAGAAAAATGTGAATGTTAACACGCCGATTGTTATCAGTTAGTTAGAATCATCGTCCCGCCACATATGTTTTGACGGATTGGCGTTGGCTATGTTGAATATTGCGTAGTATCCTTGTGAGCAAGGTTTAGATGAAATGCCTCCTCTATCGAAATGTTCACCTGTGCTGTGGTATTGTTTTTGAAGTGGGAAGCTCGAAACAACGCAAATTTTGTATGCAAATTGTGGTGTAAGGAGTGCATTTCAGACTCTGCTGATACGCTCATCGTGATTATTGAGACACTGTCTATGAGTAGCAACTCATATTTTTGCTCTAGCGAAAGTTTTCAACAGGCCCACTGTAAGTTGTGGTTGTCAGTTGGGCTTGTTGGAAATTTTCTACGTCATCCACAGAAAACACTTTTGATAAAATTTACCTTTCACTCAATAATTTTCCCTGGACGTAAGGAATATCTTCTCGAAGAAGTTTGGCTGTGATTTCGATTTCAACTGTATCACCTAGTTTAACTTTAGAGCCTCCCCATTCCTCGAAAGGTTTTGAGTAGGGCTTCAGAACTGAGACGTGGAAAATGTTATGAACATGGCACACCATATGTTTCTCTTCAACATGAGAAACTGTTCCTGAAAACATAAAATAAGTATTACAGGTAACTGAAATGAAGTAAACGGGGCAAATTTAAACCCCCCAAAAATGATATCAACCGGACCTTTTAAACAAATTAAACACTAAATCCAATTTTCACTCCAAATTAAAAGATGAAACCTTGGATGACAAGAAATCAGGAATGTTTTAAATGGAATGCCAAAACTAAGAAAAAACTTACATCGGGTTCAGAGGAAAAATAGTTTAAAAAAAGGGACAGGACCATAGAGGAAGTGCAAAAAACGGAGAAGTTGCTATATCTGCTGTGATAAAGCATTCTTGCCAAGGGCATGGAATCGATCTTAAAACTACGCTCGTGAAAAAAGTAAGAAAGGGCTGAATACCAACTATTTGAGAAAACTTAAAAATACATAATGCAATAGAAAGGCTCATACATTTTGAATGTGACAATATTGGTAATCTAGTCTTCAAACTGATTCCACAGCAAACTAGAGACAACAATAAAACTGTAAAACAAGGAGGACCAGCGGAATAACTGATTGCTACATGTCAGTCACTATATCGACGGTGAGAATACCAGACCACATATCTTGGTTTGTGACGCTGTAGACTTCCTGTCATAATTTAATTTTTAAATGAATAAATATTCAAAGTTGATTCTTGAAAACTTCCCTGAGAAAACTATGTGAAAATTTCAAGAAATTATATTGATTTGTTCTTCAAAAAAAAAAAAAAAATAGGAGCGGAGATTTTTAAACACCGCAAACGAGATATGTGGTGTAGTAGTTTCACCATCAATATGCTCTGAATATGAAGACCCAAAACGTTTCCGCTAAATATGAGGTTAGTGAGCATTGTAAATTTACAATTAAAATGTAATACATCAAATATATTTTTACTGTTTGATGCAGTGGCATGGGGAACTTTCAATGTATCGATTGATGTGCCATTCAAACCTATGAAAATAGATCAGGGCATTCACAACTAACACCATAATAATAGATTCTTTATCATGGTTTCAAATGGGATGATATCAGTGGACAATTTCTCGTCTCGCCACTGGTTTAATGAGATTTACATAAAAAACACTTGCGCCCCTATAACCTTGGATGAGTATTTGTGAAAAAGTAAAAATAAGATACCTACCTTCAAGGGTACTTCCAATCGTAAATGGAAGATAATATACATCGAAAGACACATTGACAGCCATCATACTGTCAAAGAGTGTTCGATCTTGAGCATAAACTGGTGTAAGTATTTTTACATTTTTGTACGCCATGATAAGACCATCAAGCCTGAAATATTTAAAAACAGAGAACATTAGGTTACAAAAGGGAAAAGAGGACAAAAGTAGAACTAATCTCAGATGAGTTGTCAGTTGTTTACATTTCGTTCGGGATCATTTGCGTTCACATCATCCGATGGCAATCAAAGATTGACCGCAAGTAGCACCGCCACTGTGCGCAGGTACATAAAATGGTTTATTGTACCTACTTGTCAGTCAAAAGGAAACAACCTGACGCCAGTGCTATGTTAGTTCATTGAGCGCACCCAACCAACTTTCGGGATCTTTGAAAGTGCATGTCATCAGGTACTTTCTTCTGAATCAAACAAGGCAGAGTTACATGGCAGTGAATGATTTTGACTCCAAAAAAATCAATCGCTCGAAGACAATGTACATCAAATCCCATGCTTTTCCCTGCGGGAGCAGTGCATACTTGATCACAGCTAAATAAATATGAGGTAGAGTTTAACTTACTCAATATCATACTGTGGTATAGTTGAATCTAGGTGCGCTTTGAGACCCTCCTTTGGGTTATCAACATATTTATTTTTTAATTGGAAAACACGAATACAATTTCTACAAACTTTTACACCAGAATTGTCATTATCAACTAACTGATTTAAATACTTGGCACTGAATTCAAATTTTTGACCTCCAAATTTATTCATGTTTAAAATAGAGCCCATAAAAGTATTGAATAAATATAACTTTAAAAAACTAGGAAACTTTAAGGAAAGAGTATGAAAAAAGTCCACCAGTGACTGAATATAACCTTCAAACTCAGCACGCCGCTTTGTTTACAGATTTCTGTTTTACTTTCGCGTTGTTTGGTGCTGATTCGGCTAAGAAAAATTTGACAAGTGCCGCCACCTAGTATCAGAACAAAGAACCCGCGTCGTTTACCAAACTTTTTGTTTTGAAGCGAATGCAAAATGAAAGAGAAGAGCTTTCGTGCGCTTTGCAGTTAGTGACCGATAAACTGCAGGCTTTTCGTGAGCTTTCCGCGTACACCCTGACCGCGTCGTTTCCATCGAGTGTGTGAGTGAAAACTTCCCGTTTCTTGTGTTGTGATCAATTCGTTAAATCGGTTTTGTGTGATGTGATAGTGTGTGCATTTTAATTTGGATTACACTCCCCCAGTTCACCCTCCAATTTCATCTAATGGTATGTTTAAAATTGGCTTGCACCAACACTGTTTGGCTTTGGTAGTTTTAAGAGTCAGTTTAGTTGTTTCCGAGGAGTGTCTTATCATCTACAATCCGGATACTCTCTCACTAGAAGATGGTCTAGGTATACAGCTTGCTTTAGTTTTGAATATTTCTTAAATCTGATAAACCTCGGGCTGTTAGGTTGAAGCTCTTCGAGTCGAAAGCTTCGAAGAATGAATCACAAATATCATCAATTAGATCATAACTCGGGCCTAAATTATTATTCTGGTTTATCTAGAACTCAAGATCAAATAATTTTCATTCAGAGTGCTTTTGAAACGATTCAGCCTTACTTGAGGGTGCTACTGAAATTCTACTTGGTTCATTTTTGCTTCGAAACAGAAGTGGACAAACAAGACAGCGCATCTTTTATTGTACAAGCATTAAATACTGTGGCATCAGGTGTAAGATTACCAAGCTATCTTGCATGAAATCCTTATTCAAGAGGTAGATACGTCTAAACTCTAGCCTAGACATCTTCTGTCACATGCTTGATGACTGATCCAAATGTCTACTGCATTTAGTCCCATTTAAGTTTACCTGAGGATTAAATTTGTTTTGTCTTTTTATCTGTATTCAGTATCAGTTCAAAATTTGTGAACGGCCTGTAGTTCAAGACACTCCCTAAGAAGCTTCTATCAAAACGGGTATCCTTGTAGACAATTGAGCATTGTTTTTTCTTACAAAGTACATACTTAGTGCTGCATTCAAATGAAGAGTTTTATAAGTTTGAGCAGTTCTACTTCATTGTTTGGAAAATGAAGAAATCATTGATTTACTAAGTGCGCCAACTAGTGAAAACATACTATGATACCTGAAGTTACCACTGCTTAACCTACCAAGATGGACTGAATGGTCCTTACCAAAGTAACGTAATAATTCTAATGTAGCATTTTAGTGATTGGCATTTACTCTCCAAACCCCAAGTGTCAGCTTGCCAGGGTTTTTTCTTGCCCGTTCAATTCATGGAAGAGAGCAGGTGTAATGAACATAAATAAGAGGGAGGCATCTCATATAAACATGGCCAGAAAATTGAATGGAAAAGTAGAAATAAAAAATGCAGGTCCTTTTTTACTTCATTATCTGTACTAAGATTTCCTCGAAGGCTAGTGTTTTAAAGGTAAGAGGGAATTCGGTAATTATAGGACATAGTATATCGACGGTGTAAGTCGGCAATCACATAACTCGGTTTGCGACGTTGCAGACTTCCTGTCATACTTTATTTTTTAAATGGGAAACTGCTCAACGGCAATTCTTTAAAACTGCAGTGATTTTTCTTCTCTGTGCGAAGACAATGCTGCATACATTTCAAGGAATGATGTCAATTTGTTCGCATTTAAAAAAATAACATAGAGGCGGAGATTTTCAGACAGCGCAAACGAGTTGTGTGATTGCCGACTTACACTGTCGATATGCAACTTCAGACATTGAGCATATATTGTCTCCGAGAAATCACACCTGGATCTGTGAATGAGGATGTAGCAGTTCACTTTTCAAACTGCCCTCACAGGGTTGGAAATTAATATTTAACGTTCTTGCTCACTTATTAAATTCAATTAGCTTAATAATTCTCTCTGTACGCAGCGAGTTTAATATTATTCTATTTTAACAGTATCATCTAAAAGTGGAGTAAATGACCATCTTTCTGCTTTAATGGGCTGAAATCATTATCCCAAAAAAAGTTGAAGTAATTTTAAAAATGATAACATATTTTACCCTTCCAGACCTCTTTGCATTAAGATCAAAGCAATAAACCTTGCTTGGACTTAAGATCATCCCATATTTTTCTGTGCTTATAGATAGGTACACACTAAGGAGAAAAGTTACAAATATTCCAGTTGGGGGGGGGGGGGGGGGTTCAACAAAACAAACCCAAAGCAGCGCATGAAAATGTCGGAAAAACTAGGGGTCATTGTAAAGAGAGGGATATCACATTGGTCTAATAAATTCTCTGACTCTGCTCTGCCAAAAACACCGAGAAAAATTTCACACCATATTTTTTTTTGGATGAAATTAATTATCACATCTCAGTCGCAGCGTTTCCACATTTCCGCGTCCGCGTCCCCTCAATAATTTTTTAAAGGCATAAAATAATTGACCAACTTTTTACATAAAATTATATAAAAGGAGCTTTTGACCTAAGTACATGTGCACGCATCAAGACAAGGTGCCAGTATACCCGCTCTGAAAACTTCCAAATAAACTAATCCTTCGAGCCTCTCTAGTAGCAAAAAGCTCTGAAAAATTCGGAAGGCATCATACAAACACAAAGTCAAAGAACCCCCTGCACTCTCATTTCGTTTCCACATGGCGCATGGCGTACGAATTTTTTTGATGCGCGGACGTTGCATGCACAGATGAACTTACAATCCATTTTCCGTGAAATTATGCATGCTTTGTGCAGCCGACTTTTAAAACGGTGCAATACTGTTAAGTGCAGCGTGTAAAACACCTCATCTACCTTGAGACTGCATAATTACTCCATCTGAGTCGAGCCGCTTTCAGCAGACGTAAATTTTAGCTGCTGCTCGAAAGTTGACTACGCTCGCCTGATTAGTGGAAAAAAAAACACGGACCCATAGAATGATTCTTTACCACTCATCAAGTGTAGCCATTAAGTTTCCATTTTCGTGTTTGGAAAAAAAACCCCAGAAAACTTATGGGAATATCATGAAATTTTTTTCTCTCTGAGATTTTCTCGTGATGATGGAATTTTTTGCATTTTGGTCTTACTGCCGTGCCAAGGAAAAACGCCATATAAAACCTCAGGTGTTGGCCAAAATCCTTTAATAAAACACGAGTTTCTTGGTGAAAATATGAAAATTTTTCTTCTAATTTTTCAGATAATTTTGTCTGCAATTTCACCCAAAGTTCCTGAAAATTGCAGGGAAAAATATTCAAAAATTTCCTCAAAAGTAAACATTTTATCGGAGGAAATTTGGCAACTCTCGAATTTTCATACGGCGTTTTTCCTCAGCACTGCAGCGCAGGTTCACAAATCGTTCTTTGACTGTGATTTGTCGAGTTTTCACCCTTGTAACTGAGTTTTCGAGCTGCTAGACAATATTTTTTCTCTGAGAATTTCCCGTAATGATGGAGTTTTTTGCATTTTGGTCTTACTGCCGTGCTAAGGAAAACGCCGTATGAACCCTCAAGCGTTGCCAAATTTCCCACGATAAAGCACGACTTTCCCGGTAAACTTTTGAAGATTTTTCTTCCAATTTTTCAGGTTTTTTTTGTTCGCAATTTCTCTCACCCAAAGTTCCTGAAAATTGCAGGGAAAAATATTCAAAAATTTCCTCAAAAGTAAACATTTTATTGGAGGATTTTTGGCAACTCTCGAATTTTCATACGGCGTTTTCCCTCAGAACTGCAGCGCAGGTTCACAAATCGTTCTTTGCCTGCGATTTGTCGAGTTTCCACCCTTGTAACTGAGTTTTCGAGCAGCTAGACAAAAGGAGAGTAATAAAAGAAGTGCAGCGACCTCCCCACGCCATCGCTCCTTGCTTCCCTATTCATCGATGATTTCCGAATGAATAATTCACGCCTCTATCTATAAGCTCGGCTCCCGTCCCACCTTCACCCAGACAGCGAGCTTTTCTTTCTGGTCGCGCTTTTGCACACCTGCCAATCGTCCATCCGCGCTCGAAACTCGGCCGTGTTTTTCCTGCGCGCTCCCACTCGAGTCAAATTGACGTTGCAAAAACACCACGTGCAGCAAATCCATTTCCGTGAGTTTGTATACTTAGGGACGTCTCTAAATTTTACGTTTCCTTTTTGAAGTTTCAGCAAAAAATGCATACCTAAATGCATTAAAAAAGATCCTGCAAATTTTTTAAATTTGTAGTCTAATCAGACGCATTTTGAGGCTTCTGTGACACGGATTTTTCATCACTTTCTGCATGAAAATTACGCCTTTTTTACTTTTAGCACAAAATACTTTTGAATTATATGCATTCAACAAATCTAGAAATTTTTTGAAATTTTAATTCTATTTGGACGCATTTCGAGGCCTCCGTGACGCAGATTTTCCATCAATGTCCCCAGAAAAATTACGTTTTCTTTTTGAACCTTCAGCAAAAAAGACTTTTGAACTATATGCATTCAAAAAGATCTTGAAAATTGTTGACATTTTAACTCTATTTGGACGCAATTCGAGGCTTCTTTAACATAGGTTTTTCAAAACTTCATGCAGAAAAATTATGCTTTTTTTACTTTAACACAGAATACTGTCGAATTGTTACGTTCAACAAAGGTGGACTCTATTTGGACGCACTTTGAGGCTTTTTTGACGAAAATTTTAGGGATGAACACGGTGTTCTCATTTAAGACTCTACATTAAAAGAGATATATATCTTCAACGGTCTCAAACTTCTTCTTTTCTCGCACTTTCTCATATTCTGCCTCCTCTTTCCTCCCCTCTTTTCCTCCTTTTTTTTTACTCTCGGGGAGGAGGGGGGTTTGAGCCCCCCAAGCTCCCCCTCCCCCCGGTTACGTGCTTGAAATGTTCTGAAAAGCACCGTAAAAGTACTGATTTTTGACCAGCCTGTTTTAGTAGACACCCTGACTGTGCGTCGGTTATTCATAAGGGGGTGGATCCGCAACACGTAGTTATCATTTAAATGATGTCTACGTTGAACACTCGAATATCAACAAAACCAACTCCGAGGAGCTACCGGGCTGCGCTCTTGAGCTTGTTCACGAACCGGCAAAACGATCATTTCAACGTCCATGTCGGGAAATGATCAGACGCCACTCGGAGCCAGGGTAAATAAGTTGAGAGAAGGAGAGTCGAAAGAAGAGAAATAAAAGGAAACTTGTGCGAGGGTGAGCAAAGAGTAATAGACGAAAGCTCCTTCTTCGAGACTGAATTTATGACGTCGTCTCCGATGCTCGGTTGTAATATCGCTTTCCCAAATTCGCCGGATTTCGTCGTTTTTGTGAAAGAACGTAACTCCATTTCAATGTTGCCAAATTTCCCCTCGTATATTGCCTTTTAACTAGGGTGATCATGGGCATTCCTAACTGAAAATTTCCCTAATTTTTCACTAATTTTCCAACTGATTTTGTACCACTGCTGCACGCACCGCCTTTGACGCAATGCATGAAGTATTCATGCAGTCTTGTAGGCGCTAATATGTGTTACATGCCGACCGCCGCGCCGCGCCGTGGGTTTCTCCTGTTCAATCTCAAGTTCTCGTCATCATTGCTCTCTGCGCCGCGCCGTTCCAGGCTAAATTCCGTGTTCGGTTTCTCTCTTAGTCTTGACTAATTAAAGGTGCTGTCTATAATGTATACCTGGAAGACGACAAAATTAGAGATCTACTCTCAGGGAATGAGATATTTTGTCACCTTTTTTCGTTTGTAATTTTTTCTCTGAATCCAATTTTTCTTTATAGCTATATTTAAAAAAAATTGCAAAATTTGCCACCATGGGCTGCGGCCCATGTGGCCATCCCCTAAATCCGGCCCTGAACTCCATCTAATTGTTGCCAAATTTTCACTCGTATATTTCGTATCAACGAGGGTGATCATGGGCAGTCCTAATAGAAAAATTTCACTAATTTTTCCATAGATTTCATGCAAAAATCAGACAAATTTTGGGTGAAAATTGCATGGGCATTTTTGTAAAATAAATCAATTGTTTGAGTCAATTTGGCAAACTTGAAAAGTTGTTACGTTCCTTCGTCGGGGAGACGATTTGTATGGAGACGAGCACCGAGTTGAAAATTGCGTATTTTTCGCAAAATCTCGGAAATTTGTACGAGATCTGTTTAAAAAAGTCAGTCTTTTGATAATTCTTGGGGTAAAAGAGTTCAAAAGGAGGTACATGTCAAGAATTTCCTCACTGAAAAAAAAATCTTTGTGCATTTACTAAGAAAAGGGTAAAATTACCAAGAATTCAGGATTCTATTTGATCCCAGTTTTTTCTTGGTAAAATTACCATTTATAGAATTGGTAATTTTACCGAGAAATCTCGGTAAAATTATTGAACTTTCTCGGTAATTTTACTGGACCTTGGTGAAAACGCCAATATTTTTTATCGACTGTGGTAGAATTACCGAGATAAAATGGAAAAGTTACCGGAAATTGATTACCAATAAAAGTGGTATTCTTACCTGAAAAAAACAGTAAAAATACCGGTTTTCAGGTAAGCTTACCAGTCTGCCTTGGTAAAATTACCAATAATTGGTAAAAAAAGTGAGATGGTAAAGGTACCAACGGACCTTGGTAAAAACGCCGAGAATTTTTTTTTTCAATGCTGGATCCTCGATATGAAGATATACCCAGAAATCGTAAACGGTGCAGGCGTCTGGAGAGCTTTAGAGAGAAAGGAAAGAGCTTTTCCCACGCACTAAGCTTACTTCCAGGCGGAGATTTTCTGGACGGTTCTCCGGCCGAATTGTTTACTCGCTTAGAACACTGGATTTCAAGGGGCATTAGTTATAGCCTTTATTGCCGCCCATCTTCGTTAAAGTGAAGCTTAGGGAGAGCTCAGAGTCAACATTGACACTCAGTGGCGAGGCGTAAATGATCGACTACCGATATCTCCCCATTTGAAGCTATGGCGAAGAGTCGATTATTAGGAGTTCCTTTCGAACACCCTGTTTATCGATTCTTTTCCATAAGTTTAAATGGCAGATCAATCGGTATCTCGCAAAGTTGCGAGTGTGAATGATGGACTATCGATATCTTCTTATTTGAAACTATTGTAAAGAATCGATTATTATCGGTTTCCAAATTGACTCCAACAATTAATTTATTCTACAAAGTTGTACCTGAGTAATTTTTATCAACAATTTCTCCGATTTTTGCATGAAATCTGAGGAAAAAACAGTGAAATATTCAGTTAGGAGTGCCCAATATCCTTTTAATTAATAAGCAATGTTCGAGAGGAATTATTGAAATGAAGTTACGTTCTTTCGTGAGGGGACCGACGAAATCTCCGAAATCTTGACGTAGCAAAAACTCAAAAAATAATGAGCCATCGTAGCAATCATTACGACAGTACGATGCAAAACCTGTCGGCCGCTTAAATATCCCACATGCTTTACAGTTAATTTCCATGCACTCAACCCGCCGATCCAAGAGATCTGCTCCTACGAGATATACTCACTCGGTCTCTTATCAAGATTTTTTGTCATGTTTCGCTCACATCGTCAGTTGTCTTGTCTGCCGGATCATTTCGATTTCATTTCCGTTTTAAGTTTATTACATCACGCTTCATAGTTTTTTTCTCTCCTACGGTGGCCAGACTGGTTGTTCCAGTTAATCAACACGCGGAACGCTGTCTTTGTTTGTTGGAATTAAAATAATAAAAACATTTATCGCCCCGTCGAAATTACCTCTGTTATTGCTTTGCAGTGTCAAGGAAGAACACTGTATGAAACCTCAGGCGTTGCCAAATTTCTCCTCGATAAAATACGAGTATCCTGAGGGATTTTTTAAATTATTTTTCATGAAATTTTCCAGAGAATTTATAAAATCTGTTTTCCTACAATTTCCCATTTGAGAAATTTTTTAAAATAATACCGCGAAAGCAGCTCTTTCAGCGCTGTCAGGTGAAGCAATAAAAAATCTGCGTGGAAATTTTCCAATATAGTAACCGCGTTTCGCACTAGCTAGGCCGCCCCATCTTCGTTCTTCTCTCGGCACTTTTTTGCCGGCTCCCGAAAATTTGCTGTCCTAGGCCGCGGCCGCCGCGGCTTCTACGACCTGGGTATAAATCCAGGCGTAGCGAACAAGCGCCGCACAATGGATGTAGCCGTTAGAAGAAGTTGGACCAGGGCCGGATTTAGGGGGTTAGTATATTACTAATTTTGTCGTTTTTCTGTGATACAATAGACAGCACCTTTCATTAGTCCATTTAAGAACAAGAGAGAAACCGAACGCGGAATTTGATCTGGACGGCGCGGCGCAGAGAGAAATGAAGGAGTAGCCCTCGGTGTGGCGGTCGGCATGTAACACATATTAGCGCCTACAAGACTGCATGAATACTTCACGCATTGCGTCAAAGATAGTGCGGTCGCTACGGGCTACGGTCAGCAGCGGGCAGCGTGAAACGCATAGCGCCTACAAGACTACATGAATACTTCATGCATTGCGTCAAACACAGTGCGGTCACCGCGGCGCAGCGGCGGAAGTTAAAATTATTAAACCACATTTATATTTGTTCTTTCATAATTTTCTCGTTCATTTCATATAGATGGAAGGCCTTGTCCACACAGAGATAGGTTTACGGAACTTAACTTTCGCGCCAAGTTCCGTGATCTTTTGCTAGTAGTGTTGACGGGGCTCTCGCAAAAAATGTGTCCAACAAGAGTAAACGCGTCTTATGAACTCCTCCCCCTCCGGCACGTTCACTTGATTGTTTTTATTGTGTTTCAAAACGTATGAGAAGGGGCGGCAAAATACAGGTGGCCCATGGGCTGCAAGTAAGTAAATCTGGCCCTGAGTTGGACATGAAATTTTTGACAAAAACTGCACATTTTGATGTTTATTTCGTCACCATTCCAATTTCTAGGGGTATACCTGAGTAGAGGGATTTCATAAAAAATCCAATGGAACCACTTTTGAACTTTTTTGTTTTATATTTTTGAAGAACTAAGTTTTAAAAGTTTCCAAAATGTCTCCGACTTCTCCTTTTGACTCAATCCTCTGTCCGCCGCACAATGGGAGGAGTCGGACTAAATCTAAAAACTTTAAGCGCTTATAACTTTGTTACTAAACTTTGAGGTTCTAAAAGTGGTTCCATTGGTTTCCTCGTAAAATTTTCTGTTAGAAGCTCCCCTTGAAATTTAAGATGTGACCAGGGTGTCTACAAGTCCGCGATTTCCTGAAAGTCCGGAAATAGTACTGATTTTTCCAGGGCGGTCCGGAAGTACTAAAAAAGTGCGGAAATTCCCCAACAAAGTCCGGAATTTTTAATTTTTGTCATTTTTGTCGCAGTTTGAGCTAGAAATTAAAATTGTTGAAATTTTTCGAATTCCGTCAAATATTTGGAGGTACTGAAAAAGTACTGAATTTTTCAGTTGAGGAGGTACTGAATTTCTTGGGAATGTACTGTAAAAGTACTGAGTTTCGGCCAGCCTGTTTTAGTAGACACACTGAAAAAAAAAAACACATTGGATCTAGAGTCCAGACTCTTGAAAACATTGACAAGAAATAATACTCTTGATTCAATCAGATTTTAGCTTAAATCAAAAGAAATCCGCTCACATTAAGAGGCTGGGTTCTTGCGATTTTAGCTTAAATCTGATTGAATCAAGAGTATTTTTTCTTGTCTATGGTCTTTTGAGGGTGTGGACTCTAGATCCAATGTGTTTTTTTTTTCCAGTGCTGAATTTCATGGGAATGTACTGAAAAAGTACTATATAAGTACTGAGTTTCGGCCAGCCTGTTTGATTAGGCACC
Source organism: Bemisia tabaci (assembly GCF_001854935.1). Classification (NCBI taxonomy): domain Eukaryota; kingdom Metazoa; phylum Arthropoda; class Insecta; order Hemiptera; family Aleyrodidae; genus Bemisia; species Bemisia tabaci. The sequence goes on along the minus strand of NW_017547105.1, from coordinate 1,134,567 downwards.
CTGATGACGAATTAAACATTAAACTTTACAATTTTTGTTAAAAATTTCATATCCGACCTCTCTGATTGACTGGATCCAGTGTGCGGCGGCGCCCGATGGTCGGGCGTCTCGGCGAGGAAAAGCCGCGATGCACGCGCGGTTGTTGCGGCTGGCGGTGTGAGATCCCCCCGGTATTATCATAGGAGCACACGCGAGTACGAGAATGAGAAGCCGCGTGGAGAGGATGAGGATGAGACGAGATCCGGCGGAGCGCGGCCCATTTCGTAATAATAATTACCGGAGCCGAGCAACGAGCAAGCGCCCGGGCACCTGACCGAACCAACGCCAAGTTTCTTCCGAGGTTCCGAGTTCGACACCCGCCGACTCCGGCCGCGGCTCCATAGGCAGCGCGCGACGCCACACTGGAAAAAAAACATTGGATCTAGAGTCCCTTTATACTGAGAGTCAAGACAATTCGGCTCATGGATGTCACAAACGGGAATAAAGATTACAGAAATTGAACGTTTTTCGTAATCTTTGATCGGCCCATTCTCAAATGCCTTTCTCCGTTCCTCCTCTCATTCCGTTTGTTCCTTGCCGAACCCGTAATTCCCTGGTCCATTCCAGATTATAATCTTTGCAATCGGTGAAAATGTAATCTTTATTCCCGTTTGTGACACTGTGGAGGCCTAAAATACGGGAACCAATCAGAAATGGATTCAAATTGTCTTGACTCTCAGTATAAAGGGACTCTAATTGGATCTAGAGTCCAGACTCTTGAAAACATCGACAAGAAAAAATACTCTTGATTCAATCAGAATCTAGCTTAAATCAAGAACCAAGCCTCTCTTAATTTGAGCGAATTTCCCTTCGATTCAAGCAAAAATCCGATTGAATCAAGATTATTTTTTCTTGTCAATGTTTTTGAAAGTCTGGACTCAGATCCAATGTGTTTGTTTTCCAGTGAGGGCCCGATTCACGCCACCGAGTGTGGTGATTCATGGTGTCCAGACCGGAGAAAACTCGGATTATCAGGGGTTCAACAATTGAAAACATCAGGGAATCAGCGGGCTGATTGTTGAAATCGATAGACAAAGCGATTGAGAAAGAAGACGTAGGGAGTATGGACCGATCCTATTGGTCGAAATGGTTGGTTGTTATAGACTAAGGGGGTAAATGATGGTCTATGCCGTTAGTTAGTCTATTACCTATCTCCTTCGTCCATTGCAACCACCTGCTTCCACCAATAGGATCCCTCCATATCTCTCTTGTCTTCCTTGTCTATAGCTTAGTCTTTCAATCTCAGCAGTCAGCCGAAACCGGGCATTTCCTCTTCTACAACTTACTATGAGGCTAATTAATTTCTTCCTCTAACTTCTTTGGAATTCTCTTTAGATTATCTTTTTACTACAGACATTCGTCAAACATTTATGAAAATGTACTACTGAGGTTGTCCGTGTGCAAAAATGAATTGTGATAACGAAATTATAAGCACCTATTGTTATTAAGTCTTGGGTATTGCACCTGAACCACCATTCTTGACCTCTTGAATCACCTCTCGAATAGAGCGACTTCCGTTGTTTCAGCGGAATCGTTCGGTATAGGTTTTTTAATTAGGTTAGTCGAATTTCGTAGAAAACTCCATTGCGGAAATCCATTGCTCTCTTTGATAACACGGAAGAAGTTTAAAATACTATCATGTTGTCCCCGGTCGCGCCGCCGAATTCGCGTCGCTCACTACCTGTGAGAGCGTGGCTTTTGCATGCACCAACTCCGCGCGCGTTGCGCCAAGATCCTCGCGCGACTCCGCGCATACACTGGTGTCGAATCTCGTGTGAACTAAGTATATAAACACTGCTGGTGAATAGAAAGAACAGTGCACTACACCTACTTACTTTCGTTTTGCAGGAACAACGTAAGTCGTCTCCTTCCGGTCAAAGCATTTACAAGCGCCATGCAACGTTTCAAAATTTCCGCCGCCATTTTATTTTTTGTAGAGACATTTTTCAACGAAGCTGTCCGAAAATTTCACTGAATTTTTCTTGAGCTGTCGATAGAATTCAGTGAAATTTTCAAACAGATTAACCAGCAATGCCTCGGTAGAAGAATAAAATGGCGGCGGAACTTTTGAATCGTCGCATGCACTGGAGAAAAAGGGGAAAAAAAGACCACATTGGATCTAGATTCCAGACTCGTAAAAACATCGACAAGAAAAAGTACTCTTGATTCAATCAGAATCTAGCTTAAATCAAGAACCAAGCCTCTTACTTCAAGCTGATTTCCTTTTGATTCAAACAAAAATCCGATTGAATCAATGTTTTTCTTGTCAATGTTTTCAAGAGTCTGGATTCTAGATCCAGAGTGTTTTTTTTTTTTTTTTTTTTTTTTTTTTTTTTTTTTTTTTTCCAGTGTGTTGCTTTTGATACTTTGGTTGGAAGGTGACGAAGTACGTAATATACGTAGACTGATGCTACATGAAAGAGGATTCAGAGGATTGCTTCCCGTGAAACATGTATGAATTTATGTGATAAGCGGCAGCGCTGCCTTGTCAGACTGATGATTGCGCGAAAGTCGAGAAAAAAGCTGAGCTTTGCTGAGTGGACGCTACGGGGAGAGCATCGACGCGCTATCGAAATTGGTTGAGCAATTTAATTGGTTTCGGCCTAACAAGTAGCCCAGCTTCCGATAGCTTATTTTGTCGGCGGTCTTTCCTATGTTATCATTACCCGTTTTTTTCTCCTTTTTGAGCCGTTCGTAACCTCCTCGGAATTTGAGCCCGTTGCACGAGGGCTCGAAGACTGCAAAAGTATCGTCAGAACTGTTTGCACTAGCTTGCTTGAAAGTATATACATTATGGAAGGCAGTGGCGATTCCTGAAAGTTGGTAATACTGTTTTTCCTTCATTTAAATGTATGTAAAATAATCGATTCTTGTTGAGGCAGCTTATCTCACCTGAAATCGATATTTTCAATTGATTTAAATGGTGGAAAAACAGAGTTGCCAACTTTCAAGAGTCGCCACTGATGGAAGGATGTTTCTCAGTTGAATCGATAGGAATGAGAGTTAAGGGTCTCTACCGTCACTAAAAACTGGAAAATATCAGGAACTTTGATATCATCAGGGAAATGTCTGAAAACCCGGTCACGGATTAGAAAATCCCGAATGAGGCAAGGATTCTTCAAGTACATGCGGTTCAGCACGTACAAAAATGAAACATTTTATTTAATTCATTAAATTTGTCGGCTTGTAAAATCAAACTAGTGTCAAAAGTCTGGGAATTCTAAAATTTTGGAGACAGGGAAAGGCAAGAAAAGTCCGGAATTTTAAAATGAAGAAATCATGGAAACCTTAGATTTGCTCTTGATAGTATCGCTATCACGGAAAAACTATCAGATAGACAACCACTGTCTATCCCCTAACATTGTGGCACCATCACAATTTGTTGGATGATAAAGGCATTTCCAGTCATTTAAATATTGCAGTAGCACCGCAACCTAAGTTGGGGTACTGCCGGAACATTTGAGTTAGTAACCTAATTTATCGAGATACACTGAAAAGAAAAGTTCTGTTCACACGGCTCCTGCACTTCTTTTGTAACAGTCACAGAAGCTTCCGTTATGAGGATAGAGTACTCTGTTCCCACGACCAAAGTTCTGTTCTCACAATAGAAAAATTCTGTAAAAGTAACAAAGAAACTGCAGTAGCCCTGTGAACAGAAGGTTCTGTCGTCAGCACCATCTATTTTTTTCTGTGTACGATCATAATAAATTTAGGTAAGACTACCACAATAAATAATTGGAAAATGCCCATATCGTCCAACAACCTCAACCCCCCCTCCCCCGGTGAATTATTTCGCACGATTTCAGTAGCTTTTCAGGGCAGAGCCATCCCTCCCGGAAAAATCCCTCAAATCGATCATTTTTATCCTCCATTTGATTTTGACGAAGCGGTCTCCATAATTTCATAATTCATAATAGCCGTTTCATAATTCATGACGATACTTACTTGGAAATTGAAAGAACATCCCAGTGGCGTGGCGTGCTTTGCGATATATCGATTGATCTGCCATTTAAACCTATGGAATATGATCGATAAACAGGGTTTTCGCAACGAACACCTTAATAATCGATTCTTTACCTCAGTTTTAAATGAGGAAAAATCGATAATCGATCATTCGTGCCTCGCCGCTGGAAAATCCCGCGCGGACGTAAACACTCGAGAGAGCTCTCCATCGCGAAGTTTTTATCTTAATACGTCTCGAGAGGGAGTGAATGGGAAGTTAAATTGGCGTCGAGTGCTTTATATCGGAACGCTTGTAGCTCGTCCATCGCGTTCGTTGAACCAGTGAGGATCGATTGTTCGATCGTTATCGAATCGATCGATCTATAAAACTCTATCTTAGCATTGCTATCTATCGATTACAGTTGGTTGATAATGTTTCAACAACAATCGCGTGGCGTGCTTTGAGATATATCGATTGCTATGCCATTTGGACCGCGTTTAACAGATAGGAACCAAGCCCCATCAGCTATTGCCAAATTTAATTGGGCAATTTAATTTTTTACGAGAGAATGTTTGTGTGGATTCCTTTAAAAATTTTAAGGAATTTGCTTCGTACTGTAGAGAAAATCCACTGAAATTTGCACGAAAATCCGTACATCCGTTTTCATGTAAAATATTAAATTGCTCGATTAAATTTGGCAATGGCTGATGTGGCTTGGTTCCTTTCTGTTTAACGCGGTCCATTTAAACCTATTGAAAAGTATCGATAAACAGGGTGTTTGCAGCGAACGCCTTAATAATCGATTCTTTACCATAGGTTTAAATGGCATAACAATCGATATATCGCAAAGCACGCCGGCAACAATCAACAATCGACTCGCTGAAGGATTGAATCGGTATCAAGTGGTTTTTTCTTCGCTACCGTGCCGCTACCTTGCATAACCCATGTTCGAATTGATTTTTTTGCATGAATGAGCAAGTCCCTCGGGACGTTTCTTAACTAATTGAACTACTGATTAGAAGAAGGATGTACCCACCAGAGTGTCCAGCATCAAGATTTTCCCGATTCTATCAGGATTTAATCCCGATTTCATCAGGATTTGAGGAAAAATTGGTCGTAAAATCAGGATTTGAGAAAAGTCGGCGGTCCGATCGGATTTTTTTAACGAGCTATTTTTGTGAAGTTACATGCGCCGAATTTTTCTCCGCAAAAAAATCAGGATTTGGAAAAATTATTAAATCGGGATTTAGTAGTCAAAAATCAGGATTTCCCAAAAATGAAAAACAAAACTATCCAGACACCCTGCCCACGAAAAGTAAAGTTTCAAAGAAGCATGAAAAAAGTTGATTTCTTCGACAGTTCCTCATATTTCGTTGATTCCCGCGCAAAGTAACGCAACTCTATTCCCAGGCTGCCAAATTGGCTCAAACTATTCATTTTTTTACAAGAACACGCGTGTTAAATTTCTGTCAAAAAATTTTCTGATTTTCGCTTGGAATTAGAGGGAAAATCAGTGAAACGCTCGGTCAGAAATGCCTTAAGTTCTCCCGGTAAAAATGCAATTTGTGAGCGAAAAGTTGGCAACATTGAATCATAGTTACGTTCCTTCGTGAGGGAACGACGATCTCTGTTCGAAAAAATTAACCGTCATCAATTATGTAACGTAGTCTCCTACGTTACCCGAGGAGGGTCGTAAAAATTGGTGGAAGAATACAATTTTCAAAAACTTTGGCAGGCTTTCTGACACCCTTCTTCCACGAAACTGATCAACTCTGCTACTTATGTAACGGGCTTATATTTTGTGGATAAATTTTAGAAAAATGAAAAATATACTCCCAAATTAAATTTTGGGAAGCAGCGCTTTCTCAGTCTACGTGAAATATGTTTTACCGTAAGACCCCTGGCTTCGGTACAAATATGGATTCTATTGCGCACCGCGGCATTGTTTATTTAACGTTTTGTCGCAGTGCCAGCCTTGGTGCGGCGAAATTCGTTGTCTGCACCACAGACTACTTTACTTTCGAATATTGCACGATCTGATGCCCACCCGGCTCCAGAATCGCTGGAATGTGAAGGAGGTTTTTAGACATATTGCTCGACTGTAGAAAGCATCATGGTGACAAGTGACAAGTTCTTGAAAAGTAATTGAAACCCTGAAAAAGTCGACGAGTTTTGCCGTGGAACCCTAAAGTTCTGCCTTCCGGCTGAAACACAATTATCACGGTTGCCGCCGTGATACTAACCCAACTCGAGGTCAAGAATTTTAAAAAGTCAGGGAGAACCTGGAAATATCAGGGAAAAATTCTAAAGTCACCTTTCTTCGCTTTCTTGAATGGGTCTGACGTTTCAAACAACAAATGTTTCTCGAAAACTATGTCTAATTATGTCGTTTTAACCATCTAGCATACCTTCAATTGCCAGGGAATTTGACCCAAATGCGTCAGGGAAATCAGGAAAATGTCAGGTAATTTTATTTTCTAGATTCAGTGGGAACACTGAATTATTTTCTACCGCACTCACACGCTTTATGGATAAAAAGTATAACTTCTGCCTAGAAATGTCCTATTTTGAATTTTGTAAACTTTAGGTGATTTTTGACAAATTTCCACTGTGGAAATTACTAAAATTTCATGAATTGTGCCGATAAAAGAAGAAACATTTAAATAATCATGGAGCAGTCTGTGAATTTTACGCTCCAAAATTCTGAAAAGTCTCAGAACTAAGATATCTGAGAAAACCTGTCACGCAAAATATGGAATGCCGAAGCGCCTTCAATTCTTCGCACGCATCATGGACACCCTGAGAGTGCAAATAGTGGTATCCAAGAGTTGTATCGTTACTGCGCACCAGTATGAGAATGCCAAAGCGCCTTCAAATTTTTGCTCGCAACATGGACATCCTAAGAGTGCAAATAGTGGTATCAACGAGTTGTATCGTTACTGCGCACTTAACCACTAGAAAGAGAATGCTAAAGCGCCTTCAAATTTTTGCACGCAACATGGACATCCTAAGAGTGCGAATAGTGATATCCCAGAGTTGTATCATTGCTACGCACATTACTACAAGGAGCACGAGGACAAGGGATTCCTGAGTGTTTTATTCAATTTTTTCCGCCGAGCACGGACGTCCTAATCATTCGTCTGAGGCATCCTGGGAATTGATCAAATGCTTGATTTAATTATTTTTCTGTGACATGATATTAAGCATAGTAATTACCTTTTTGTACCTCTATCCTTCACAAACTAAATTTTAATTTTTATTACTCGAATAGCACAGGGTGTCTACAAGTCCGGAATTTCTGGAAAGTCCGGAAATAGTACTGATTTCTGTAAGGCGGTCCGCCCTGAAAAAAAAAGTATGGTAACATCTACCATAAGTATACTTGATTTTTTACACAGTGATACCATTTAGTGAAAATAACCAGAATTATGGTAGTATTCTCCAGAATTCTGTTGATATTTACCATAGTATAGTAAATACTATCATACAGTCCAGTATTTATTACCATACTAGTTTCACTGTGTCCGAGTTTGGTAAAGTCTACTATACTTTTTTTTCAGTGAAGTACTGAAAAAGTGCGGAAAATCCGCAAAAAAGTCCGGAATTTTGTTCACGTTTGTCGCAATTCGAGCGAGAAATTCAAATTTTTAAGACTTTTCGAATTTCGTCATATGGAGGTACTTACTGAATAAGCACTGAATTTTTCCGTTAAGGAGTTACTGAATTTCTTGGGAATGTACTGTAAAAGTACTGATTTTTGGCCAGCCTGTATCAGTAGACACCCTGGTGTATAAAACGCTAATTTCAGAAGTTCAGTGACTCCGAAAGCGCTCTACACTTTCGAATCCGACGCCGTATCGCCCGATACCATTTACAGTTAGTTCAGTTGGGCACGATTATGGTTACTGCAGCAGCCACTCTCAATCAATCGAGGGTATAATTTTGAAAACGATTGATTTTCACCTTCCGACGAAGCGCGGGGATGGGGAAGGGGTGTGGTCTCCCGGCACGATATCCTACGCCAGCGGAAAGCTCGAATTGCGGTAGAAAATTGCCGCCCGCTACCCAGTTTGAGTTTTCGAGCCGAGCGGCTTACGGGATGGGGTGGTAATGAATCGTAGCAAATGATTTAACGGTTGGAAAGTGCTTCGGCGCTTGGCGTTACCACCCAAGATGACGGCGGGTCCTCAAAGTACACGAAAAGTCATCGATTTTCTTGGCGGGTCTTCATACAGGGTGTCCCAGGATTAAATACGAATATTAAAGGAGTCGATTCTTTGGGTCGAAAAAATACGTTTTTGTGGTATAAATTTTTTTCCTGAAAACGCTTTCTCTGAGCGCTACGACTTTCCAAAATTGGAGGAAAAAGTCGCCTTATTAACAGTGCGGCAATGTTTATCAACCAATATTAATGAAAATTGGTAACTGGGAGTAATTTTTAGCGTTCTTTTCATTTTGACCTCCAAAAAAGGTAAAACTCATTCTGCGGGGATTTTTGAAGTTTATCAATCGAAATTCGGCAACGCCTGAAGGTTCATACGGCGTTCTTCCTTAGCACGCAAAGAGGATCGAGGCAATTTTAGAGGTCGGGCATGAAATTTTTGACTAAAACTGGAAATTTAATGTTTACTTCGTCACATTTTAAACCTTGAGGGGTGCTTTCACAAGAAAATGTCTCGAGGAAACTAATGAAGCTATTTTTAAAATCTCAAAGTTTTGATTCAACGGAGTTATAAGCGTTTGAAGTTTTCAAATTTTGTCCGACCTATTCTATAGCATCCAGCCCACTTACAAACTGGGGCTCTCAAATTGGCACCAATTCTTCTATTTCTCAGCCATTTCTGCACGGAATTCCTTGAAAATTCAAGATCTGATCTGTGATGTATCTCGAGCACATCGGTTACCTTGAAAGATCGTCGGGCCGACGATCTTTGAAAGGAAACAGTCAACAGTTCCATCGATGAGCCTCTTTGAAGCCCCTAGTTTGAAGATGGGCTGGACGCTTATTGACTTGATCCACTGTGGCGCGGCAGAATTTACACCACCCTCTCTTTTTTTCCGACGCGAGAACGGGACGGAGTCTGGAAGCCGGGCTCTCCCGCCTGGTCCGGTCGCGGCTGGGTGCTCGGGAACCGCGAGACCGGGGGGGGGGGGGGGGTGCGGCGATAAAAGCGAGCTTTTCCCATGGAAGGTGGAAGGTGGATGCGGATCGTCTGCCCCGGGTGGAGGATGGAGGTGGCGGTGGTGACCGGCCGGGCCGAGTGTCGCCCACTCGTTCCGCGTTCCCGGGCGGACCAGACACCCGCACCGGGACCCGGGCTCACACTCTCGCGATCCCGCTCCAGTCCGCCGGTTCGGCCACTCGGAGGATCTTCCGTTGTCGTCCTCGTTGTGTCCGCCCGTCTCGTCTCCCGATGGTCCTGCTCCTTTTCGCCTGGCGCACAGGGGATCTAGTCAGTGGACGAGGTTGGATTCGACTGCCGTGCTAACAAAATGGCAATAGCTGATGTAGCTTGGTTCCTTTTTGCTTCACGCCGTCCAAATATTTTTTTACTATTTTTTTAGAAACTAAATCTGAAAATTTCAGGGAGTAATATGCACGTAGCTTCCTTCTTTTTTATCAGGGGAAACTTAGCAACATTCAAATGTTAATAAGGCGTTTCCCCTCAGCACGGTAATAGATTACCCATATAGATAGAGTATTGACTTTTTGCACTGGGTAGACATGCAGTCCAGCACATGCAAAAGTGAAACATTTTATTCATTAAATACGTTTGTTTGCAAAATCAAATGTCTTTTAGGAAAGAGAAAATCGGGAAAATATAAGAAAAATCCAATATGAAATTTTAGTAGACACCCGGAAGATGTAAGCTCTTCAATTTAAATTCGAAGAAAATTAATTCTAGTAGTTCGAGTTAAAATATATGTCTTGTCCGACCTCTCTCCATGACTGAATCCACTGTGCAACGCGCTGCGCCCCACGTCCCGTTGCCAATTCGCAGAAGTGGCGTGGCGTGCTTGGCGATATATAGATTGTCATGCCATATGAACCTATGGAAAAGGATCGATAAACAGGGTGTTCGCAGCGAATACCTTACTAATCTATTCTTTTTCATTGGTTTAAATGGAATATCAATCTGTACAGCGCAGTTCTCGCCACACCACTGATTCGCAGGTGCCCTATGCGGTCACCTCGCATTCCGAAGCACCTAAATAGGAATAGTATGAAAGATTTGACTTTTCCATGATATATTTCATGAAATTTTACAAAGCTGTACATACTATGATAACATATCGAGGGGCTGGCTATGCAACACGTACTGCACTAAACGCCTTACAGCAAAAACTGATTTGCAATAATTTGTAACTGCGGATAGTATTCTTCACTATTTTTTATAATTTACCGAAATTTCATGAAATATTTACCATGATATGCGGACCGCATTCAAGCCACATCAGCGATTGCCAAATTTAATTGGGAAAAATATTTTCTTACATTAAATCGGTTATGCGGATTTTTGTGCAAATTTCGGAGAATTTTCTATACAGCACGAAGCAAAGAGCGACGCCAAGAATGGCACAATTTGGGCCAGGGGGGATTTTTCTGAAACCGGGCCCAAACGATACCTTATGATACCCTAAAACTCTGGTTAAAATTTTAGCTTGAGTATACGCACGGTTTTTGAGAAATGAGGGGGCAAAGTTGCCAAAGCGCCATCATTCTGGACAGCATTTCTACAGCAAAAAGACGGGAAAAATGGACGAAAAAGTTACGCTTTTGATGGGTTTCGGCTGTAAATGTTCTTATTGGGCCCCGAAGCATTTAACTGTGTTCAGTTTCAAAGATTTTGGTCGCACAGTGGTCAGAAATGGGAAGAAATCGTCGACAAATCAGGATTCTTTGTCAAATTTTTAAAAACGGAAATAAAATTGTCGGTCTACTGCAGTTTTCATGGCTAACAATATTCTTATCGGTCCTCAATGCATGAAATTGTGTTTAGCTCCACAAATTTACATCGCACAGTGGTCAAAAATGGGGGAATTAGTGGACAAATTAAGATCCTCTGTGAAACTTTTTAAAAATGAAGTGAAACTGTTGGTCCCCAGTAGAGTTTAGTTCCCGGAAAAATTCATGTATTTAATTTTTTTAATTATTACTGCATGTCAAACCGTATTGTTTATAGAACGTTGTAATAGAATAGACTTTTTAGCATTATCTCAATAAAATATGCAAACTTTCAGAAATTTAAAAAAAGAAGGAAAAATGGAGAAAAAAAATTAAAAAAGATTTAAACAGTCCAAAAAAGAATTTAAAGAATTTTTCCGGGATCTAAACTCTACTGGGGACCAACAGTTTCACTTCATTTTTAAAAAGTTTCACAGAGGATCTTAATTTGTCCACTAATTCCCCCATTTTTGACCACTGTGCGATGTAAATTTGTGGAGTTAAACACAATTTCATGCATTGAGGACCGATAAGAATATTGTTAGCCATGAAAACTGCAGTAGACCGACAATTTTATTTCCGTTTTTAAAAATTTGACAAAGAATCCTGATTTGTCGACGATTTCTTCCCATTTCTGACCACTGTGCGACCAAAATCTTTGAAACTGAACACAGTTAAATGCTTCGGGGCCCAATAAGAACATTTACAGCCGAAACCCATCAAAAGCGTAACTTTTTCGTCCATTTTCCCCGTCTTTTTGCTGTAGAAATGCTGTCCAGAATGATGGCGATTTGGCAACTTTGCCCCCTCATTTCTCAAAAACCGTGCGTATACTCAAGCTAAAATTTTAACCAGAGTTTTAGGGTATCATAAGGTATCGTTTGGGCCCGGTTTCAGAAAAATCCCTTCTGGCCCAAATTGTGCCAAAAAACGGTCGTTTTTGGCGTCGCTCTTTCATTGAACTTTCAAAGAAATCCGCATAAACGTTCTCTTGGAAACAAATTAAATTAACCAGTTAGATGTGGCAATAGCTAATGTGGCTTGGTTCCTTTCTGCTAAACGCGGTCCATGTACTTTATTCCTATCTGTGCTGTGCATGGAGGGTTTGACTGGATTTCGAAGTGGTCTCTTATGATGTGTGTATAGCAATCGACTTTTGGGTAGGCTGCAGCTTGCCTCACCTACAATCGATTATTTTAATGGATTCAAATGAAGGGAAAACAGAATTGCCAACTTGCAAAATCGCTACTGCTTTTTATCCTCTTCCAATGAACCTTTTCACATGAGCGAGCATATCTGCCGTGATAGAGAAGATAACAGTAAATGTATTTCTTAATGATCCACGCTTAACACATGCTTTTATGGGTCCCGCGGTTCATCCCAGCATACACACTGAAAAAAAAAATTCGGTGTATTTACCAAGAAAAGGGTAAAATTACCAAGAATTTAGGGTTCTATTTGATCCCAGTTTTTTCTTGGTAAAATTACCATTTATGGAATTGGTAATTTTACCGAAAAATCTCGGTAAAATTATTGAACTTTCTCGGTAATTTTCCTGGACCTTGGTAAAAACGCCAATATTTTTTATCGACTGTGGTAGAATTACCGAGATAAAATGGCAAAGTTACCGGGAATTGATTACCAAAAAAAGTGGTATTCTTACCTGAAGAAAACAGTAAAAATACCGGTTTTTAGGTAAGCTTACCAGTCTGTCTTGGTAAAATTGCTAATAATTGGTAAAAAAGTGAGATGGTAAGGGTACCAACGGACCTTGGTAAAAACGCCGAGAATTTTTTTTCAGTGCACTTACCGCTCTCTTCGCTATCACGGCGGATATTGCAACGTTCGATTCGAGTTTTTAAACTGCAGGCATTGAAATACTACAGGCGGGACCGAGGGAGGAATCCAAACCCCCTGCACTCTCACAAAACCGCAGTAAAATTTGCAAACACGAGGCCCTTTGTCGACTCGACAAAAGGCGAAAAGCACAGGGGATTTTAAATCGATACGCCGTTTCCCCTTTATTCCGGAAGCTGACGTCGGAAGAGAAAGATGATTACACGTACGCTCGTACGCGTTAACGCACGCGGGACGCGAGATGACGTCGCCCTCTGACGGGAGAGCGTAACACAGTTTCCACGTGAGCCCTGTATTACGTATGAATCCATGTTCTCTGAGGCTCATGTGGAGCTAGAGATACGGCATTACGCCTGGAGAGAGCGCTAACGGCGTTAAAAGCCCGACTCGCGGCTCGTAAAATCGATGGCCGTTGATTTACAACGAACGCGAACCTCATATTAGCCGCTGACGTGTAGTCTTCGGTTCAAAAGTTCTTCCGGACATTGCCGACGTTTTCACCACGTTCTGTCGTCGCTCCATGGCGGGGAGTGTTATCGGGGTGACTTTAAATCGGCATGCAGTGGGTCAGGGAAACTTCAAAAGCAGCGTTGCCGAAGAATGAAAAACATGATATTCCCAGGGTATCTATTAGTCCGGAAATAGCACTGATTTTATAAGCCTGTTTTAGTAGACACCCTGAATTCCGTGACCTTCCCCTGATGAAGTGTGGTAAAAACTTCTCAAGTTTGAGAAAATGCAAATTGGCTAAAAGTACGCATGTGCAAATAGTTTTCATGAGCTGTCCGAAACGGTTCAATGTACTTTCTGTTTCAAATAAAGCTTTTTTGTTCTTACGTCCTCATTTTTTGAAATTAATATGTCGGTTTTAAATTTGTTTCAGGTATGATTCCGCCCTCCAAACAAATTTCTTCAGGTAAGAATATTTCCTTGTTTCGTTTTTTTTCTTTTGTTCCTTCTTCTGACACACGGAGAAAAATTAATTTCGACTTAACCGCAAGAATATGAACTTTCTACGGGAATAGCGACCGTCGTAACAGTTGAACCGCATGCAGGCTAAAGCACCATCGGCTGAGCTGCAATTCTATCAAACGACCAATGACGAGAGGAAATTCAAAAACTAGTTACCGCCATCAGATTTCGCCGTGTATTATGTAACAATTCATATCATTTAAAGGAAATTCAGGGGCGAGAGAAAAATAGCACTTTTTTTAAAAAAAAAAACTAGACAAAATTATTGTAAGGAAAGTTATGTAAAGGCGGAGCTGGCATTTAAGTTTATTTTTTCAGTATGAAACAGCGTACATTATCTTAGCATCACTGAATTTTGTTGACCAGGTCTTGAATTCCTAATCTTCAAGTATCGATAACTGCTCAGTTTTATCGACTTTAATTTTTCTTCGTGTCTCCACCAAGACGTGTTTCTAATCAGTCAAAAAAGGTGCAATATCTGAATTTTTACCTACAACCCTAATGCGTAAGATCCTTTGTTTGCCATGAATTGTCCCGTATTTGGTTTAAAAAAAATAGGAGGGGAGAATATCAATGGCCCAATTGCGGAACCACGTATATCTATCTTGATGTTTAAAAATCTCTGCTCCTATTTAATCTTTGGGAGAAAAGCAATTTTCTACACTGGAAAAAAAAAACACATTGGATCTAGAGTCCAGAATTTTGAAAACATTGACGAGAAAAAATACTCTTGATTCAATCAGATTTGTGCTTAAATCAAAAGGAAATCCGCTCAAATTAAGAGGCTTGGTTCTTGATTTAAGCTAAAATCCGATTGAATCAAGAGTACTTTTTCTTGTCGATGTTTTTAAGAGTCTGGACTCTAGATCCAATGTGTTTTTTCCAGTGTAAGCTCGAAATTTTTACCGAATATTCCGCTAAAAGAGAAGGAAAGTCAAGGAAGTCTCCAAGAAATTACGTCGGCTAGTTTTCTGTGGGAAAAATTAAGTTGTGCAGGAAGTATGAAACGTCGCGGGCGGAGATACGTGGTTTCGCACTTCAGCCATCGATATGCAAGAGTGGCGAAGCGTGACTGATCGATTATCGCTATTTCCCCATTTGAAGCTATGGTAAAGAGTCGATTATTAAGGTGTTCATTGCGAACACCTTGTTCATCGATCCTTTCCATAGGTTTAAATGGTAGATAAATCGATGTATCGCAAAGCGCACTACGCCACTGATATGTAATGGTAGACCACCCGCCGTTTAAGTTGTACACCTCGTTCAGTCAGTTTTGGGAGTCGTTCCGCCGGTCGTTCAACCGGAAGATGTAAACCGAAGAAAGTTCGCTTTCGACGGTATCGTCCGGAATCATTGTCCCTCNGGGGGGGGGGGGGGGGGGGGGGGGCTTTAGCACGAACGAAAATTAATTGCTCGCAAACTTGTCTGTTTACAGTCGGAGTCTAGCGATTCGTTTCTGTCCCGGGGATACTCCGCGTGCGTTTGCAACGTTGCCGAACGGCTCGGATTTTGTCGAATATCTTTCGCGCAAGTAAATTTACAAACACGAGGTGCACTGGAAAAAAAAACACATTGGATCTAGAGTCCAGACTCTTAAAAACATCGACAAGAAGAAGTGTTCTTGATTCAATCAGATTTAAGCTTAAATCAAGAACCAAGCCTCTTAATTTGAGCGGATTTCCTTTTGATTTAAGCTTAAATCCGATTGAATCAAGAGTATTTTTTCTTGTCAATGTTTTCAAGAGTCTGGACTCTAGATCCAATGTGTTTCTTTTTCCAGTGTGGTGGTAAAGCAGGGGTCTAGCATCAGGATTTTCCCCAGGATTCTATCAGGATCTGAGGTCAATCGGGGTTAAATCCCGATTTCATCAGGATTTGAGGAGAAATCGGTCGTAAAATCAGAATTCGAGAAAAGTCGGCCGTCCGATCGGATTTTTTCATCGGGCTTTTTTTGTGAAGCTTCATTCGCCTCTTTTTCTCCGCAAAAACTCAGGATTTGATCAGGATTTGGAAAAATTATGAAATCAGGATTTAGCTGTCAAAAAAAAGGATTTCCCAAAATGAAAAAAAAAAATAAACTAGACACCCTGTAAAGTAGTGCTTGGTCCTCGCTGTTTTGCGGCAAAAAAAAAGGCAAAAATTTTAATTAGAGCAGGGTGTCAACAAGTCCAGAATTTCCGGAAAGTACGGGAATAGTACTGATGTTTTAGGTTAGGTCCAGAAGTACTGAAAAAGTGCGGTAATTCCGTAAGAAGATCCGTAATTTTTTTCATTTTTTTTCATATTTTTGTCGCAATTTGAGCGAGAAATTCAAAATTTTGAAACTTTTCTACACTTCAGTGCTGCCAAATTTCTTCACTCAAACCTCACTTTTACGAGAATAATCTCAGGCATTTCTAACTATAAACTTAACCGATTCGTCTTATAATCTCTTGCAGCAAAAATCAGAAGAATTCGGACGAAAATTTCGCGAATACGTTCTCGTAAAAAATTTACATTTTTAAGTCAATTTTGCAACCTATGAATGGAGTTACGTTCCTTCGCCCGGAAAACGACGAAACGTGGATGACACACTGTTGTTTGGCTCCGTTTCGTTTCAGTTAAGTATTTCCGTCGTGTTGTGACGTTGTGTCTTGAAGAGTCCATAAGCTCCGTGTAAGCCCCTCGAAAGCTCTAAATAGCTGAGCCAATCGAAAATAGATTTTCCGAAGTCCCAAGTGTTACAACCGAGGAACTCTAAGTTTTCAGTGCAATCTGACAACGCGGCACGGACGCGAGCTGTTTTATTGAAATAGTCATAAATCAATTAACGAAAATGGTTGCAATTAAACTGGGACGAACGACCCGTGCGCAACAGGCATTGCCGGTTCGTATCCCTGAGTCCACCGTACGTTGTTCCACGTCCGTGCGTCCGCCTTTGCACTTAGGCCTTTTACGCCTTTTTACTCCTAGTCGTTCTGTAAACTGCTCCTTTCCATAGCAGGACCCATTTTTTTTTACACTGAAAAAAAAAAAATCACATTGGATCTAGAGTCCAGACTCTTAAAAACATCGACAAGAAAAAGTAATCAGTAATCATAATGATTCAATCAGAATCTAGCTTAAATCAAGAACCAAGCCTCTTAATTTAAGCAGATTTCGTTTTGATTCAAGCAAAACCCCGATTGAATCAAGAGTATTTTTTCTTGTTATTGTTTTCAAGAGTCTGGACTCTAGATCCAATGTGTTTTTTTTTTTTCCAGTGTACATCGAGATTTAGGAAGATTCAAGGAGATCTTTAACACAGCATCGTATGAAGGACAGTGGGGAATTTGCACTTCAATTTTTCTTACCTCGCTGAAAGAACTTGAAGAGCTGGTTTCGCAGTATTTTTTAAAAACAATTCCTCATATGAGAAAAGTAGATAGTATAAAAGTAGATTTAAAAGTGAGAAATTGCACCGTGTAGGTATTGACGTCATTTGGCGGTATCTCCCAATTAAACACATGTAATTAAGCAAAATAGATCATTTTGTCATATCTACTTGGATAATTGTTCAATTTACGAACCAAGAGTATCCTCGTGGCCAGTTTATCCCTACTGCCGTGCAAAGGAAAAAACGCCGTATGAAAATTATACTCAATTTTACATACATGGAAGTCGGAATAGTTGTATCACGCATTGTGCAAGCGCCTGCAAAACTGTCGGAATACTTCAAGCATCGCGCCGTCTTCCCGATCTCCAGTCTCGCTCTCGGCTTCAAGTTCCGAGATGCGTTCGCTATTACCGCCGTGCTAAGGAAGAACGCCGTATGAACATTCGGGAGTTGCCAAATTTCTCCGGATAGAACAAGTATTTTTGTGAAAAGTCATGCTTATTTTCCTTGAAATTTTCAGATATTTTAGATTAAATTGCGGGCAGAATTGTCTATACATTTTTAAGAAAATTGTCAACAATTTTCAGGTAAATTCGGCATTTATTGGAGAAGATATGGCAACGTCTGAAAGCTCATACGGCGTTCTTTCTTAGCACGGCAGCAAAGTGGTTTCCACTTAAACACGAAATTCATAAAAAAAAAAACAAAAAAAAAACACCTGCACATTCTACTTTCCCGTCAGCCGCGCGTAAAATTCAGAATGGGGCATTTCAGGGTCATATTTAAGGTCGTTCCTTACACAGCTCCGCTCCTTAGGAGGCCCCATTTGGTTTTGATCGTTATTAGGGGAGGTTTAAGAAAGTTCGTCAGTATGTAGTAACACGTAGGTAACGAAAAAATGACACATAGTCAGTCATTGTTCCAACGGACGGTCTTACACGGAGAGAACTTTACGTGGCAACTGATCAATTACTGAAAGTGTCACTTTAAGCACAGTCACAGTGCATCGTCTGAGTCTGTGGCGTATCGTGCCTTGAGATAAATCGATTGATGTGTCATTTAAACCTATAGAAAAGGATCGATTAACACGGCTTTCACATCGAACACGTGAATATCGATCCTTTCTCACAGCTTCAAATAGAGAAATATCGAGTCGTTGATTTACGGCTCGCTACTATGCTGCCGATCTAAGGAAGAACGCCGTATGATCATTCGAGAGTTGCCAAATTTCCCTCGATAAAACATGTATTTTTGAAACACATTCATGCATATTTTTCCTTGACATGTTCAAATATTTTAGATTAAATTGCGCACAAAATTGCCTGCAATTTTTGGAAAATAATATTAGCAATTTTCCCTGTAAATTCGGTTTTTATCGAAGGAAACTTGGCAACGTCTGAAGGCTCATACGGCGTTTTTCCTTAGCACGGCAGTGTGGTCCAAGTGTTTCGAAGCGAATCCCCTACGGTGAATCAGCAATCAACAGTTCGATTTTTGCCAACCGCGAATTTTTCGCACCCCCGCCGCCGCC
>NW_017547105.1:1058558-1102725 GCF_001854935.1 Bemisia tabaci | reverse complement strand
TTATGCATCGCGCTACGATGATCGCCGGGGGGAGGGGAGGGGGGGCTCGCGGCTCGCCACCCCCGATACGGTTTCGCACCGTCGATTTGATGAGCGATCGATCAATTTCTCGATGATATTAGTGTCCGTGATTCAGGTTTGGGTGTTGACACTGACCTCTCACTTTTGTCATTTTCGCGCACTGTTGAGAATAACGGAGTAAAATCCGGACTATGAAACATTCCGGAGCAGGATCGGAGTAAAATCCGGACTATGCGACATTCCGGAGCAGGGACGGAGTAAAATTCGGACTATGAGACATTCCGGAGCAGGGACGGAGTATTTTTGAACCCTGCATTCCTATCTTTACACGGAAAAAAGTAGGGGTTTTTCTTGCATTTCTAGCTGATTGTGGTAGTGCCCTGATGAATTAAGTTACTAACCCAAATGTTGGGGTACTACCGCGATTAATTGGAAATTCCCGTATCATCCAACTAATTGGACTAGTACCAACTAAACCTTTTCTTCCGATCGACGTGATTTGATCCGCATCAATTCGATCGACAAACCTGTGAACCGATAGGAAAATCCTGTGAAGCGGTCGACAAAACCTGTGAACCGATGGACAAAACCGGTGAGTCGGTCGGCAACTCCGTGAATCGATCGAATCACGCCGATCGCTTCACGGTTTTATTTTTCGATCGATTCATGTCGATCGATACATCGACACCGTTTTTTTTATAATTTGTCGATCTTTTCACGTTTTTATTTTTCGGTCGATTCAGGTCGATCGAATCGACACCGTTTTTTTTTAATAATTTGTCGATCGCTTCACGTTTTTTATTTTTCGATCGATTCATGTCGATCGAATCGACACCGTTTTTGAATAATTTGTCGATCGATTCACGTTTTTATTTTTCGATCGATTCATGTCGATCGAATCGACACCGTTTTTGAATAATTTGTCGATCGATTCACGTTTTTATTTTTCGATCGATTCATGTCGATCAAATCCATACCGTCCATATGCAACGCGCGCAGGTTAATTTTTGATCGTTCGGTGACCAGCCCAGAGAGTCTGAATCCGGTAGCAGTAGAGGTCCAGTTACACGATCAAATTGAGCCATCAAATTGGGCCTCTAATTGGTCGAATTCTGAATGCGACCAATGAGAGGCCCGATTTGATAGCTCAATTTGATAGCTCAATTTGATCGTGTAACTGGACCTTAGGCCTCGGGTATGCACTCAGGTGCCGAACGGTTAGAATTTGTTCACCGTCAAGTTTTTTGCCCCTTTATCATTTTTTCTAAGTGCTCTTTTGTGCGGAGAGAATACGCAAGCCGAGAATGGATCGCGAGCAATCAGTCAGGAGGCCCGAATCCGACGTGAGATTTTTAACCTTTAACCCGCCACTGCCATGCTGCATCGATCGCGATTCCGGCACCGCTCCAGTGAAACACTTTCGCATTGACCCTGCGTCTACGCCACGCCGCCCATCAAAAATCGCTTAACTGCCGCGCGAACCTTACGCCCATTCGCTGTTCTTGCGTCGAAGGACGGGGGATGCCATGACGGGAGACACGGGTCGTAACGATAAATAATGGGTCATGAACGAACGCCCGTCAAGGGCTCGCGAAGAGTTTTCCAACGTCAGGTTGTCAGCAGTACTTTGATGGTTTAAGTGCGAAACCAGGTATTTTCATTGCACTGGAAAAAAAAGAAAAAAAAAAAAAAAAAAAAAAAAAAAAAAAGAAAAAAACACATTGTATCTAGAGTCCAGACTCTCAGGGAAGTTCTGTTCTCACAACAGAAATATTCTGTAAGTGTAACAAAGAAACTGCAGGAGCCCTGTGAACAGAGGGTTTTGTCGTCAGCACCATCTATTTTTTTCTGTGTTGAGTTAAGTTCACAAGTTTCCCAAGAAATTCGAATTTAATCGCTCTGGAAAAAAAACACATTGGATCTAGAGTCCAGACTCTTGAAAACATCGACAAGAGAAAATACTCTTGATTCAATCGGATTTTTGCTTGAATCAAAACAAAATCCGCTTAAATTAAGAGGCTTGGTTCTTGATTTAAGCTAGATTCTGATAGAACCATGAGTGCTTTTTCTTATTGATGTTTTTAAGAGTCTGGATTCTAGATCCAATGTGTTTTTTTCCAGTGTGTGATGTTTCAAAATTTCGACTCTCATTGTATTTTTTCGAAGAGAAACAAGCCTATTGCACAGCTTGAAATTTTTACAAAACGTTCTGCTAATTGACTAAAAAAATCAAGTTAATTTTCAAGAAGATTTTCCCGAGAAAAAATTCTCTTGGATCCAGGATCCAGACTCATTAAACATTTGATAAGAAAAATTACTCTTGATTGAATCGAATTTTTACTTGAATCAATTTTTGCGTTGATTTTTCCTCTCTATCGGTGGAATTTTCTGGATCGATTTCTAATAAGTTGGCTTGTTTCTCTTCGAAAAAAGCAAATAGGAGCGGCTATTTTTAAACACAATAATGGAGATACGTGGTTTCGCGCTTTAGCTATCGACATGTCGCTGTTTGTACTTTGAAAGCGTCGGGGAGGGTAGGTTACCAATTTTTGTCAGGATTTCTGGATCGAATTGGTTTGAAATCAGCAACCAAGGTACGTTTTGGCCGTAGTATCGCGGGACCAGGAAAAATGAGAAATATCCTGTATACTCAGATATATGCCTATACTTGCAAAGTCAGGGAGTTGGTGCGAAAACCCAAGAATTTCCCTCTTTCACTCTCTTCATCTCCAGGGTGTCTACAAGTCCGGAATTTCCGGAGAGTCCGGAAATAGCACTGATTTTTTAAGGGCGGTCCGGAAGCACTGAAAAAGTGCGGAAATTCCTCACGAAGGTCCGGAATTTTTTTCATTTTTCTTCATTCTTTTCGTAATTTGAAAGAGAAATTCAAATAGGTACCTATTTGGAATTTTTCGAATTTCGTCAAATGGAGGTACTGAAAAAGTACTGAATTTTTTTGTTGAGAAAGTACTGAATATCTTGGGAGTGTACCAAAAAAGTACTGTAAAAGTACTGATTTTTGGCCAGACTGTTTTAGTAGACACCCTGATCTCTTTAAGCCTCGAGATTAAATTATGTCTAGGTATGACAACATTTCGTGCTATTTTTACTGTACAGTATCGTGAACATCTGGTAAATGACGTTTTCTAAGTTAAACCATGACCTCGGGTTAAACTATGATGCATTATTGCTACATTTCAAATATGATTTTTGCGAACTTCCAAAAAATTACGTTCATTCAGGTATCGGTGATAAATCATTGTTTAACAGTGTTCAACAACTGTTCAAACAGTTTTAATTGTGATGTTTCGCGTGTGATCACGATCTCTGTTTTAACCACAAGTAACATACAATTTCGCACATGCCCTCTTGTAACACATTTCACAGCTTTTCATTTGAAGCCACAACTAGTATCAGAACACCCGACCCGAGAAGGCTATCGTGCGAATGACTAATGAACTCGATAAACAGAAAGGGCCCGATAAAAAAAAGACTCGAGCTGGAAATGGTCAGTTCTCACACTTATTGATGCATCGAATAAAACATTAGGAGTGATAAACGTATCACTTTTTTTAACCTTTGCTCCTCCAACATCACCAGCTCTCAGCTAACAATTTTTTGTTCGTGCACCGTGAGAACACTAGATCTCGGCTATCATCCATCGCCAATCAGTCTTTCAAAGCCTCAGAAATTGCTTTTAATAAAGGTTAAATGCAGGAATCGTAACTTTTTCTCAATGTCTTTCAATCACAGTTCAAATATGGTGTACAAATATGCTGACTCAATGTCGTTGAACTGCGTACAGGGTGTTCCAGAGTTAAACCACCAAGTATTATTTTCTCGCTAAATTTACATATTTTTTTTTTCTCTTCTGTTTTAGGTAAGCTGTTCAATTGTCCTCCCGCCTTCAAGCTGTCAAGTTTGGCGTATGTAAAGAAATATTTTCAGAATTTTTGTTGAGCTTGCTTTACTGACTTATTGATGATGTTTAAGCATATCGTGTATCGTTTATCGATCCTTTCTATAGGTTTAAATAGCAGATCAATCGATTTATCGCAAAGTACGCCACGCCACTGGTCGTCAGCGGCAATAAAGATGTCTGTCTGTTCTACTCAGCCGTACTGAGGTAGAACGCCGTATCAGCCTCCAGACGTTGCCATATCTCGTCAACGAAAAACAGTATTTGATGGGGAAGTTTTGAATAATTTTCTTCCAATTTTTAAGACGATTCTGTTCGGTATTTGATCTAAAATATCTGAAAATTTCAAGGAAAAGTATACAAAAATTTATTCAAAAAACATGTTTTATCCGGTGCAATATGGCAACTCACAAATGTGCATACGGCCTTCTTTCTTAGCACGGGAGTTCCTACTCCCGGTCCACTTGAGTTATCATTAGCACCATTTGAGTGTACTATTGATCTGGAGATAATTTTAAATGCTGTTGTCAGTGTCAGTTTCTCGCGCCGCCGCATTTAAAAATTGTAGAGAGAGATCATGTGAGTCGATCAGACCAGAATTGCTCAGCGCGGCAGTTGAGTGTGATGAGAGTGATCGAAATCGATCATTACATCTTCAATATTCACCTTATTATTTCCATTATCCTAGGCAGCAAAGTGAACATGAAATCCTTTAATTTACTCCCGAGGCTTGACGAGACAGATTTCGCGTTTGGCTAACTGTAAGAGATTTCAGATATTGTCCGTTTCGTTTCCGTCTGATCTGAAGTTGTATGTGGTCTCAGAATTGTGTTTTGATGCTTGATTCCTAGTACCTAGATTAGCTAAAAATATTAAGATCTGTCCAAATCGCAACTTTCTGAGTTCAGTATTAACCGAGATATAGCCCTTTGAAAAGTTGGGTTTTTGACGTCATCCACCGCGGTAGTGACACCCCCGGTTTCTTCCATTTTGGTTTTACCAGTCCAGTAAGGTGAATAAAGTTCCACAAGGTGGAAGAAACCAAGGGTGTCACCACCGCGGTGGATGACGTCCAAAACCCAACTTCTCAAAGGGCGATATCTCGATTAATATTGTACGTAGAAAGTTACGGTTTGGACAGATCTTAATATTTTTAGCTAATCTGCAAGAATCAAACATCAAAACAAAATTCTGCGACCAGCGCAACTGATCCATTGTTACATTTTTCATTTTATAATACCTCAAGACAAAAGTGTTGTGGGAAGTGTATCAACAACCTAAAGCAAAAAAGATGCTTCTCCATTTCACCGTTTTCTAAATCTTCGATTACATTTTATTTTCTGAGAAAAAATATGTTCCCCTCGCTCAGTGTGGTAAATATACATAAGCACCACATCGTTCAGTTTACTTTCTTACATTGGGTAGTGGGTTTGCCATAACAATGAGTAAGCGTAAAAGTATTTTGTTACTTTTTCAAAATTATTTGTTTTGCTTTGAAGTATTGTTTTCCCACTTAGTTGTACCTTTTTTAATTTTTTTTATTTATGTAGGGAACTACAATCTACACAAAGTACTAACCGAAATTTTCTCAACTAAAATTTTACAATAAAATATTTTGAATTTCTCCGTTTAGTATGCCCGCAGCATTCTGATCTGATTCTCTCGTCGAAATCCATCGGTAGCATCGTCCCAATTCAAAATCCGCTTCGCAAATTCAATGCGAAAGGTGTTCTTAATGGACCCTAATGCACTCAAATCCGATTCATGCAGTTCCATTGGCGATACATATGACGCCGTACTTTCATTCGGCTCAATTTAATCCTGTATCAGTGAAAGTCATCCGCCAAATTTCGGCTCTAATTTATTCGGCGCGCGTCTAAAATTTATTGAGGCACTCTCAGCCCGTGATAATGACCCCTTCCACCAGATCCTGATCCTTCATTGTGAATAATAAGTGTGTCGAATGTTTTAATCTGCTCCTCCTGAAATGACATCGTTTCTGCGCAGGTGCAAACCAGACCCCAGACACCCCCCCCCCCNGGTTTAAGATGTTAATCGCGGACGCCTTAATTTTTCTGTCAATTAGTATTATAAATGTATGGCTTTAGTCGGAATGTGCGTGCCTCTGATTGCAAAGTTGTAAATCTCCGTCTAATTTTATTTCTCTAGTTTTTATTTTTGTAATGAGAAAACTGATCAGCAGATTTCTTGGAAATTTTCTGTACATTTTCTTCGTTCCTTCAAAAATATTCACCAAAACTTCCAAGGAGAAAATTTGGTTGAAGTGTAATCGGAAATCTTTTGACGTTGTGGTAGACTTACGAATTTTCGATTTTGGTCATCGAAAGATTAGTAGACCATGCAATGTTTTTTCTTGCGCTTCTTGTATTCTCAACAAGCCTCACAAGGAATATTCAGGAAAGTGCACCGATTTTTTACTATCCATCTTGTAATTCCGAGATTCTATGTTTGAAGCGAGTAGAAAAATATCAAACTCCACATTCTGTTAAAACCGGGGGGACTCTCCTATTCTTGAGCCATCCCTATTTTTTAAAACAGATTTTTTTTCCATGTGCTGAGAAGTTAGGACTACTACTCTCTTATTTTTTTCTAAGTTTTGAGAACCTAGTCATGCTACAGGAACTATTCTCCCTTCAAATACTTGGGAATAAGAGAAACTGAAAGTTTCAATCATGAAACCTCGTGTCTTTTTTACGAAATGATGGTCTCTTATTGATCTTTACTCTTCAGCTGCAAAAATTCATCATCATTTCTCTTATTTTGCTTGCTTTCATCAGAGCGTAGAATTTAAATGAGTGTAATCGCAATTTTACCTAATTTTTTCGTTTTAATTTCCTGAACACTGCAAAATAGATAAGGCCAGCCCTCAAATCATCTGTTTTACTTAAAAAATCCTCTAATCGTCTCATAACGAGTCTGCGGCATCCGGCGTTGAAAATACTTAACGTAGTCAAGAACGGCTTCCGATCTAATCATTCATCACCGAAAAGAAATAAAGTTCCACAGGCGGCCGCTAATCCTATCGTTTGATCGTTCGGAATTTACATACATTGTGACATAAATGGAGCAATAATGGCAGTTCTTTTCATTCCATCGAGTTGTCGACGAATTCCTCGCATACTACCCACCGTCGCGTCGCACAGTGGACCGAGTCAGTGGAAGAAGTCTGGAAAAATTTGGAAACTTTACAAGATTATAATTCCGTTAAATCTAAACTTTGAGATTTTAAAATGGTTTCATAGGTTTCCTCGCGAAATTTTCTTTCAGAAGCACTCCTCAGAATTTCAAATGTGACGAATTAATCATCAGAATGTGTGGTTTTAGTCAAAAATGTCACACTGAAAAAAAAATCTCGGTGTATTTATTGAGAAAAGGGTAAAATTACCAAGAATTCAGGGTTTATTTGATCCCAGTTTTTTCTTGGTAAAATTATCATTTATGGAATTGGTAATTTTACCGAGAAATCTCGGCAAAATTATTGAACTTTCCCGGTAATTTTACTGGACCATGGTGAAAAAGCCAATATTTTTTATCGACTGTGCGGTAGAATTACCGAGATAAAATGGCAAAGTCACCGGGAATTGATTACCAATAAAAGTGGCATTCTTACCTGAAAAAAACAGTAAAGATACCGGTTTTCCGGTAAGCTTACCAGTCTGTCTTGGTAAAATTACCAATAATTGGTAAAAATAAGTGAGATGGTAAAGTTAGCAGCGGACCTTGGTTAAAACGCCGAGAATTTTTTTTCAGTGTTGGAGGAGGTCCGGCAAAATTTGGAAACTTTATAAGATTGTAGTTCCGTTAAATCTAAACTTTGAGATTTTAAAAATGGTTTCAGTGGTTTCCTCGCGAAATTTTCTTTCAGGAGCACTCCTCCGAATTTAAAATGTGACGAATTAAACATCAGAATGTGTGGTTTTAGTCTAAAATTTCATGTCCGACTTCTCTGATTGACTCGATCCTCTGTGCGTCGTGTTGAAAGATTCCTTTCCCATTTCTCATGCATCGTCTTGAATCCGGTCCCGTTGCCTCGGTCTAACTAGGAACAGAAAATTTGACCGAATTTTTCTTCCATCCATGACAAAACCGGGAATGGACCACCAGACAAGGTACCTTTAAGAATTCAGGAACATGCATCCTAACCAAAATTTCACCTAAAACGCGATTTGCGCTACGAAAATTACTGAAAACTACTGAAAATTATTGAAGTTACTGAAAAGTAACTCCTTACCAAGATATTTAATGTTTCTTGACTTGTGAATTCAAACCCCCCGCTCATGAAAACACAATGGTCTATTTACGTCAGATCGCAAACTAAACGCCACCGTGGCAGTCTTTGCGATACGAACATATGGCAATCTCAATCTTGACGCTTCGGCTCAGCTACAGCAAATTGCTAACACTTTTAACGATGAAGGGTGGGAAAGGAACAATGCTCGATTGAGAAATGAGAAGCCTGCCAAAACTGTTGTGAGACTCGATTTGACTCACGTAGAGAATTGCGTTTCTGTGACCGGGCAATTCAAAAGTCCAGTAACCAATGTAAAATGAAAACGTTAATGTCATAGTTAGGAGTTGATTTCAGTAATTTCCATGCAAGAATCATTCTACGTGAAATTTTGATTTAGTAACTTGTATCAGAATGTTAAAATTCGTACCCTGTCCAGTGGTCCATTGGTCTATTCTTAGAGTTCGGTTTCTATTACCAGAAACTTTGGTACACATACACAGGGTGACCGAAAAGTCGTACAGAAAAAGGAAAATTAAATACAATTTTGTGTTATTATGGGAAGTAAAACACGTAGTAACATGAGCTGTTGGTTAATTTTGTGTGTGTCAGTTTTCCTTCGCGTCAAATCGACCAAATCTTTGCGTTGAAGCGACCAAATTTGTGTGACGGAGATCTGCGACCCCGTTAAAATCAGGCGTCAGCCGTATCAGTATCAAACCTGGAGAAGAGTACATAAGTTCCGGCAGGACACTTTCTTCAAGCCCCGATGTTTCAGCGTGACCTACGGCTTGGGTCGCTTTAATACAAAACTGAGTCAAGCAACTATGTGCTTTGCGTTGATCTCTCTTGGAGAAAAGTAACACAAAGTACCACAGAGTAACCCGAACACAAAAATCTTTAACGAGGTATAGGGGATAAACCCAGGGTGGCAAAATTTCAGTATAAATACAATTTTGAATTTTCACGTGAAATATTTCATGAAACTTCAGAAATGTATAAAAAAATATTGAAAAATACCGGTTCCTTTTCATGTTTCGCAAAATGTAAAAATTGTGACTCTCTACTATTTTTGTGTGTTTGAGGGCGGGTTGTATACTCTAGCCCCTGAATAATATGAAAAATTTCACAGCCTCGTGAAATTTCAAATCTTTCATTACTTTCTTACGTTTCATCCCACCCTGGAAAAATCACTGTAACTTTTGATTAATTTATGATCAATTGTAATTAATTTTATGTAATACAAGCATTTAAAAGTTTAATCATAATTATCAGTCATTAATAACTTTCAAAGGAATTGAGGTAACGACTTTCGTTTTAAACATTAGTCAAGTTCATTCCTTATATCTCGATTTCCCGACCGAAATGCGCGTATATTTTAAGGACTTTTCTCGAGTATACCCTCCAGAAGATGTTGGATTGAAACAAGTGCATGGTTCCATGTCTCCTCAAACGCTACTTTGCGATGAAGGGTAGGTTTTTTCCTTCAATGTTTTGCTTACGCCGTTAAAAAGGCACGAAAGTTTCTAATTTAATTTGACAGCTCGCCCAGTGGCGTGGCATGCTTTGCGATGTATCGATTGATACGCCACTCAAACCTATAAAAAAAGATCGATTATCTGGGTGTTCGCAACGAACACCTTAGTAATCGATTCTTTACCATAGCTTCAAATGGCGAGATATCGATAATCGACCATCCACGCCACGCCACTGAGCTCGCCCACTCGTCCATTACGTGTAAACTCAGAGCTCGCGGTAATGAAATTATCCCGCGTACTAAAAAAATAAAAAGGAAAAAATGTTCCATCAGCGCCCTTCCAAAGCATCGTGGAGTTGCATTTTACTACCTTTCCGAATACTCTCACAATTAGCAGGAACTCAACGTTTTAAATGGCAAGTTTTAGCATTCGCCGTTGGAGTTAAACGCGGGTTCCTTGCCTTTATATGAGGAAGTTTTCGTGTCGATTTCTCTTCAGGAGAGTTAACGTTGATCATACTGTTTTTAAGCCTCGTCTCGAGGCTTGACAATTTAAGGATGCACACTGACAATGGAGATGTTGGATGTGTGAGTAATTTGCGATTTGACTGTTGATTCTTACGAAAAGTTAACGAGAAACACGATGGTGCCACTGGTTTTCTCTGAACTCAACTCCCAAGCTCAAAAAAAGCTCTCAAATTGAGGCCAAAATCGAGGGGATATTCCACGCTATCCTGAGAGTCCACCTCTACATCAAGACAAACTCTCCATGCAAAGATAAGGAGCAAATACATTGACAGGGCTGCCACTTTATTTGGGGACTCTAAAACTGAAAATACGGCATCATTGCTAATGTATTTGCTCCCTATTTTTGCATGGAGAGTTTGTCTTGATGTAGACGTGAACTCTCAGGGCAGGGTGGGATATCCCCTCCATTTTGGCCTCAACTTGGGAGCTTTTTTTGAGCTTGGGAGTTGATTTCAGAGAAAACCAGGGGCACCATCGTGTTTCTCGCGAACTTTTACACTAGAATCTATAGTCAAATCGCAAATTCCTCGCACATGCAACGTCTCCATATTGGGTTACTTTGATACTGAGTTTCAAATCAGAACGACACCCATATAAGTTTTAGAAGTTCTCCACATGGGTCACTAAGTCTAGGAAAGAAATTTTAACCAAAAATTTCATGCCCGACCTCTTCCATTAGCTCGATCCATTGTGCGACGATCTCGGGTATAGCCTGGTATACAAAACCTCCCTCGGATATCATATGCAGATGCGGATGCTCAGTCGACTCGATCGAAGGAACGAGGCATCCAAACTTGTCAGTCTCTTTAGATTTGTTGAAACTTCCTTCGAGCAACTCGTGTAAACACGAAAAATTCTTGATGGAAGTTACAAGTTGAATTAGATTTCCGAGAATTCCATCTCGCCAGTCCCGAATTTCTTCACTCCCGCACTCCCTTGGCGTATTTGCCTTGTGATCGATTGAAAAAAAAAACCCGGTTACCAATCTGTTGACCATTGTTCGCTCAAAATTTTCCTTCTGTAAACGTAATGAGAGTGCATTTGGACCATATTTTTGCAACGAGGAACCACTATTTTAGCTCATTTTAGAAACAACGTATATGCCATTTGATTTTCTCGAGCAGAGAGGTGCACTGGAAAAAAAAAACATCGGATCTAGAGTCCAGACTCTTGAAAACATAGACAAGAAAAAGGACTCTTGATTCAATCAGATTTAATATTAAATCAAAAGGAATCCGCTCAAATTAAGAGGCTTGGTTCTTGATTTAAGCTTGAATCTGATTGAATCAAGAGTATTTCTTCTTGTCGATGTTTTCAAGAGATTGGACTCTAGATCCAATGTGTTTTTTTTTTTCCAGTGTGCTTTTATGGAGGAACCAGAGATAGTAGTCCTTTATTGCATAATTTAATCGATTTCGTCCACAGCAAGTTTAAAAAAATCTAGCATTCAATATTTTTTCTTGAAACTCCGCAAGGTGCGGAGAGTCATTTAAGAAAAATATTGGATCGGCCAGAACCCTAAATGTTTTCCTTCGACCGATAAACTCAATTTTGGACACAACTTATTCTCTCTGCATGCAATTGTTTCTCTGTATCTAGCATTACAGTTGTATCTCGTCGTACACGTTCTCGAAAGGGAATTTAAAATATTACTTTGTTTCCGAATGAACGTTATTTCAAGAATCACTAAAATGAGGAACGATTAGCTGGAGATTGAAAAATGAAGAATGTTGCTTCCGGAAGAACTTTATTTTGAGGAACTGTACTTTTACTCTCATCAAATGCAGCCTCTATCTCCTTGTGCTCGCATTTTGGTTTTTTCAATTTCAAAAACTACGCTCAGATTTTTGCTTCCAGGACTTTATGTCCACCTACCTTTCGTCCATTAAATAAATGTCCACCGCTATTTATTTCCACTAAACGTCAAGTCCAGTCTTTATTAAGTCCACATGATTTAATGTCCAACCATGAATATGTCCAAAATTGTCTAAATTGTGGATATGTTATGTCCACATTGTTTTCTTCTCATTTTAATGACAAGAACCACCTCAAAAATAAATGCATACTACTACTATCTTCATTCTTAAAAATATTTTATTCATGAATCAAGTCATGAGAGAGAACAGACTCTAAAAGCAGATAAAAACATTTGTTCATCACGCGCATAGGCGCCTACAAACCTAACGGGATACTTCACGCGTTGCGCAATGCGTGAAGTATCACGTTAGGTTTGTAGGCGCCAGTGCGCGTTCTACGCTGCTAACACGCCGCTCCGCTCTGTGTCAGGCTCTAATATTTAAACTCGCGGTGTCAGCGTTTTTCAACTCATGATTTTGAAATGTTTGCACTCTCTTATTCCCTCTTAAACTGATGAAAAAGAAATATGTACTACTGGAAAATATAATGTGTTTTTTGTAAATAAGATAGTGGTTCCGTGTTCGTGTCATTCTCTCTTAATTTTCTCATTTCGATATTGTCAATATAATTTTACACACGGACTAAAATATGACGCTTGAATTTGATTTTAGTGGACTTTACATTTGTGGACTTAACTTAGTGGACGTTTAAGTAATGGACTTAACAATAGTGTGGGCTTTAGAACTGTGGACGTAAAAGAAGTGGACATAAAGTCCCTGTACCGCAGATTTTTGTCCATGATACTATTTTAACGATAAGTCGTGCCGAAAAAGCATCGAAAAGTCAGGGAACCGAATGTTCAAAACCCCCCAAAAGTCGTGAAAATGTTATGGAATTTTGAAATCCAAGAGAACTTGTCACCGTGCGAAAAATTATCACGAGTCTCATCATAAAAACCACCTCCGAAAGTCTCGAGAAGAAACGTAACTTTAAGACACAATCAAACGGGAATTAAAGAATAATGATAAGACAAGGTTAAACAAAAAGGAAAGTACATCCAATTAAGACTAGGATCGTTAATAAATTAAGTGAGGAATTTTTGAGTTTTTTCATTTTAGCGATTTCAGTCCGAAATGAAATTCAAAATCCTTTCATATAATAGGTTGAATTATGACAAATCCACGATATGTAATGCAAATTGCAGCTCATTTCTTATTTACATCGGTGCGGTGCACACCAGTGGCGTGGCGTGAATTGCGATGTATCGATTGTCATGCCATTTAAACCTATGGTAGAGAATCGAGTATAAAAGGTGTCCGCTGCGAACACCCGGTTTATTGATACTTTTCCGTTTGTTTAAATAGCGTAACACTAACAATCGATATCTCGCAGATCACGCCACGCCACTGGTGCACACTGGATCGAGTCAATAGAAGAAGTCGGACAAAATCTGGAAACTTTGAAAGCTCGTTTTTTTTTTCAAAACTATAATTTAAAAAAGTTTAAAAGTGGTTCCATTGGTTTTTTCGTGAAATTTCGTAACAGGATCACCGCTTGAAATTGAATTTGTGACGAACTGAACTTCAAAATTTGAAATTA
Organism: Bemisia tabaci; assembly: GCF_001854935.1. Taxonomy (NCBI): domain Eukaryota; kingdom Metazoa; phylum Arthropoda; class Insecta; order Hemiptera; family Aleyrodidae; genus Bemisia; species Bemisia tabaci. Next base: position 1,089,075 of record NW_017547105.1, on the reverse strand, counting down.
TAGACAAAAAAATCGATGTCCAACCTCTACTATTAGTTCAGTCCAATGTGAAGAGGTGGCCTGATCCCTCCATAATCATGCTATCAATTAAGGATGCCGAAAAAATGGTTAAAATCTCTCAAGGATTGAAATTGAAAGGCTGTTTTTTTCTCTCTCTTTTTTTCTTTTTTTTTTTGAAATGGAAAATCGGTCACAAATCTTGCAGAACCAGTTCGATCAGAATCAGTCGGTAGGGTTTGGAAGAGTGATCGCGGCTGGCGTCTCTCTCGAATCCAAACATCTCTGTAACTAATCGCTTGTCGTAACAGCATCGCTCGATTTGGCTTTCTTGCCCGTAGTTGCGGACGGCGTATTTGACCCAGTCACCCAGTGCGTTCCCAGCGCAAACATCATTGATAGTCTCATGTGCTCGCGCAGTTGCGCAGTTTCCGCTCTATGAGCCGATTTCCTCCCAAAAATCTGCATTTTATTAAATTTGTCAACGTCTGAAGGCCCGTACGTCGTTCTTTTATAGCGTGGTAAGACAGGATGCTTAGAACTTTGAGCTGCCGAAACACTTCCCCATGTATCGTCGCTCCTCTGACGTAAGGGCGTATCTCGTTTTTCGCTACTTTTCAGGAGAGCGAAAATAAGATTTTCGCTATCTTCTTTTGCGTGCCATCGTTCAGCTATTCAACCTACGGTGATCATTTTTTCATCGGTTTATAGGAAAAAAGGTCAGGATTCATGATTTGTCAAATTTTTATATCATTATTGATTTTTAAAGAGGTTTAAGACGAGTTTAAAGAAATATGCCAAGATACGCCCTTACGTCAAACCCGTTTCCGCGCGCAGCAACTAGTTACGCCCCTGTCTTGATGCCGCAGAGCTCACGGCTAACGCTTGATATTAGTTTCAACTCGTTTTCGAATTTTAAAAACCTATTTGCCAACGAACCCCTAATACAATTTTGACTATCATGTATTCAGAAGAGTTGAGTAAAAAAAAAAGAAAAAAAAAATGCGTTTACCCATTGTATTAATTGCCTTATTTTTTTATTAATAACTGTTATTTTTTTCTTTCTCATAAAACCACCTCTCTGCGTTTGAATCAACATTTTCCTCGAAAAAATGATCGTAACACACTACTGCAGAACAATTAACACAAGCGGCGAATATTTCCCTGCCACACACAATACACGGTATTGGCTCGCTGCTATCAGGACAATTCGCGATTTCATCTTGCACACTACTTGGAGATTTTTCCGACAAACAACTTTTCTCTATAATATTTTCGCGGCTCGGAGATTCGGAATTGTGGCACGATTTATTTTTTTTATCAAAAACTGCAAAATTCGCGAGTGGTAAATCATCATCGGAGTCCAAAGAGTTTTGATGATACGGACTCAAATTTAGAGATTCCTCATCATCTTCGGTAGCAACAACAGTACCAGGATAATACTTTCCTTTATAGTTCATCCGAACGCGAGAGCCGGTTTTTAAGCTTAGAGTTTTCGCCGGAGGAATCGCCTCCAATTCAGCCGAACTTACAACGTTTTTAGTCCCGTTGGTCCATTCCACAAGCACATCCATGTCGACGGTCAAATTATTCACAAGTTCATCACCCGTAATCCGGAGGCCGTTTCAAAGTCGCGAAGAGTTTAAGACTGACCCTAAGAGTCAGTGACCACTTACGAGTTTGAGTAGGTATGCCCCTCCTCTCATCCTCCTTTAGAAAATTCTGTCTACTTGAGGTTTTTAGGTTACCCAATTACCACGAATTTTTGCAATAAAAGACTGAAAAGAGAGGTGGCGAGAGCTTGGCTGCCACCGGCTGGCACGGGGCAAGAATTTTTCGACAAAGGACCCGTCTCCAGTTTGTCTTCCGAGATCACAATATTGTTGGTCATTTTCCAGATGAACAAACAGGGTGTCAAATATTTGAAATCAAAAGATAGACCCAACTTTCTCTTCCCACGGCCGACGACGGCTTGGCTACCGACTCTCCGGCCCTGCATTGAGCTGTTCCGAGGAAATCATATTTGAATGGTCAGTGTAGGCTTTCCTTCCACCTGTTTCTCCCATTTGTGCGTTGATGGGTGTAATGAGGCAGAAAACCACATTCTAAAAGCTACAGAGGCTGGGGTGCTTAAGGGTTATTTCTTTGACCCTGCCTTACCTCTGCGACGATTGAAAGGATGCAGCGAGCACCTGAGTGGCGGCCTGGGAAAACCCGTCCGTACAAAAGCGGAGATGACCAGTAATATGCAGGATTGCCACTTGCATTAATTTGTGAAAATATTATTATTTTGAGAGAGCAAGTATCACACTGAAACAGACGTTCGCCTGTAGACGGCACATGCGAATTCAATTTGAACGTTCTAGCTTAGCATAAATTGAATCAGCATTGCGAACTCCATGCTTGAGATCTGTGATTTGATACTTTTATAGAAATGTAAGTTATAGTAATGATATCAAGTCAAAAAGTTTCCTTAAGATATAATTGAAAACCCGCCGTCACCGGACACGTTGTACGACGGGCATATGAGATACTAAAAGCCGGGAAGCGGCTCGTCGTAGGGGTGCAGCGCCGCGTCTGCAGAGATACGCCCTTACGTCGCGTCCTTTTTTCGGCAATGGCGAGTTACGCCCTTCAGTTTTATGGCCATAAGTCATTAACTATTGGGAATTCGGACCTGAGAGTAGGCTAGATCGAAAGAGCAGCTCAAACTACATAAGAATACATGCCTAACTCAAAATGTCCAAAAATCGAGATACGCCCTTACGCCAGAGGAGCGACGGTATGCACGAACAGGGGTCTAGCATCAGGATTTGAGGTCGATCAGAATATAATCCCGATTTCATCAGGATTTGAGAAAAAATCGGTCGTAAAATTAGGATTTTAGAGAAGTCGGTGGTCCGATCGAATTTTTTTATCGAGCTATTTTTGTGAAGTTACATTCGCCTAATTTTTCGTCGCAAAAAATCAGGATTTGGAAAAATTATGATATCAGGATTTAGCAGTCAAAAATTAGGAAAAATCAGGATTTCACAAAACACAATCACGCAAGCATAACTTCGGTAATGGAGATGTTGCATGTATGAGGGATTTGCAATTTGACTATTGATTCTTTTGTAAAAGTTCGGGAGAAACACAATGGTGCCACTGGTTTTCTCTGAAATCATCTCCCAAGCTCAAAAAAAGCTCTCAAAGTGAAGCCAAAGTGGAGGGGATGTCCTACGCTACTCTGAGAGTCCACCTCTACATCAAGACAAACTCTCCATGCAAAGATAGGGAGCAAATACATTGACAGGGTTGCTGTGATTTCAGTTAAGAGTCCCCAAATAAGGCGGCAGCCCTGTCAGTGTATTTGCTCCCTATCTTTGCATGGAGAGTTTGTCTTGATGTAGAGGTGGACTCTCAGGGTAGGGTGGGATATCTCCTCCATTCTGGCCTCAAATTGAGAGCTTTTTTTGAGCTTGGGAGTTGATTTAAGAGAAAACCAAGGGCACCATCGTGTTTCTCGCGAACTCTTACATAGGAATCAATAGTCAAATCGCTAATCCCTCACACATGCAACAACTCCATTCGGCAAGCTTGATGATCGACTTCCCATAGTTCACAGGAATATGTGTGCGAAGTGACTACTATGTATGGATTGCCTTGGCCGTAATTTCTCCAAGCAGCGGGTATCATCACCAGATTCTAGTTTCATTAAAGACGATGCTATTACGCGTCCCCCGTCGTCTATCGCATGTGAACACCCGCAGATTTATGAATTGAGTCGTTCACTTTCAGAAGGAGATAACCCTATTTTTATGATGTTGATAGAGTAACGTCCACCCGACAACAGCGTTACGACAGCGTAAGTTGCCAGCCTTTTTATAAATATAGGTACAATAATTACCAGTGTAGAATAATATCTTAATTTATTGATTAAAGGAAAAGGTTCGGCTCTAATCAGGTAGGAGAATGTGATGAGCATAGGCGTGTCAAGGGGGGGGGGCGCCCGCCCCCCGCTTGCCTGCTTAAAAACCAAACTCCTCCAAACAGCCATGTGGATGCGAAGTTTAGGAAAATACATCTCGTTTGTAGATGTTCTCGCGAACTTTTACATAAGAATCGATAGTCAAATCGCAAATTCCTCAAACATGCAACATTTCCATTGCGCAGTTGGTCTCTTTTTGGTCGGTTTTTTTGCCCATAAAATCCCCACTTTCCATTCAATTTCGTCCAACTTTGACTGTTAAAATTTAAAGAAATTTGACAGCCTCGTCAGAATATTCTAATTTAACAGAGCGCATTCATTTTTATGGGTGATTCCGTGGTGTCGTCAAACGGGAACGTCGCGGTTCGGAGCGGTGTTTTCGATTTCCCGATAGCTCCGTATATCATAATCGCACTCGCGCACGCCTCAAGTAATTAAACTAATTACGCTCAGGTGGCAACGCCGGATTGGCGTGCATCGCCGGATTGGCGTGCATCGATCAGTGGATCGAGTCAATCAGAGAGATTGGACGTACAATTTTTGTCTAAAAATGCAAATTTTGATGTTTATTTCGTCATATTTTATATTTCAAGGGGTGCTCATAGAAGAAAATGGAGATGTTGCATGTGTGAGGAATTTGCGATTTGACTGTTGATTCTTATGTAACAGTTCGCGAGAAACACGATGGCGCCTCTAGTTTTCTCTAAAATTAGCTCCCAAGCTCAGAAAAAGCTCTCAAGTTGAGGCCAAAATGGAGTGGGATATCCCAGACTATTCTGAGAGTCCACCTCTACATCAAGACAAACTCTCCATGCAAAGATAGGGAGCGAATACATTGACAGGGCTGCCACTTTATTTGGGGACTCCAAAACTGAAAACACGGCAACCCTGCTAATGTATTTGTTCCCTATCTTTGCATGGAGAGATTGTCTTGATGTAGAGGTGGACTCTCGGGATAGCGTGGGATATCCCCTCCATTCTGGCCTCAACTTGAGAGCTTTTTTTGAGCTTGGGAGTTAATTTTAGAGAAAACCAGATGCATGATCGTGTTTCTCGCGAACTTTTCCATGAGAATAAACAGTCTAATCGCAAATTCGTCACACATGCAACATCTCCATTCCAAGAGAAAATCAATGGAGCCCCTTTTAGAATCTCAAAGTCTTGCATGAACGGAGTTATAAGCGTTTAAAGTTTCCAAATTTTGTCCGACCTCCCCCATTGACTCGATCCCTTGTGCGAAAGAGCCGCAGGCGCGATCAAAATGAGTCACTCTACTTGCCGTGATAATAATCCGTGTTTCGCGCCTGGTAGTTATGCAGCCTCTGGGACTCGTTTGCCACCGTGCGGATTGCTATTGCCTATCTTTCGGGCGCGCAACGGCATATTACTCCTTGTAATTGGCCCCCTTTGATCAAACAATTCTCAACTGCTTCGGGTCGGCTTTTATGACGTCATTGCACGCAGCGACGATTTCGCAGTTGTGGTTTCCTCGAGTTCGTCGAGGGAAATTTCCAGTGGCGTGGCGTGCTTCGCGATATATCTATTGTTCTGCCATTTAAACCTATGGTAAAGAATCGATTATTAAGATGTTCACTGCGAACAACCTGGTTATCGATCCTTTTCAATAGGTTTAAATGGCATAACAATCGATGTATCGCGAAGCACGCCACGCCACTGGAAATGTAGGTCACAACGGTGAAGTTTCCAATCGAGAACATAAATTGCGAAACACTTCGGGTAATGCTAAAACAGCGGCACGATGATAACTTGGATTACAATTTGCAATAAGGAACCACTATCTCTAGCTCTTCCGTAAAAACACCTTTCTGCATACGGTAGCTAATGGCATACCTGTTGTTTCTGAAAGGTTTCAGGACATTTTGTCCACGATTTTTTGTCCGCGCACCTTTTTTGTCCAGTAGTTTACGCCCACACGTAAAATAAGCAACAGTGACTTGATCCAAGCGTTATATTTTAGTCGGTATGTAAAATTATATTGACAATATGGAAATGAGAAATTGAGAGAGTAGGAGGTGTTGTTATGGTTGCTCATTTTCTGAATGAAATGTTATTACTTTCTCCTTTTGAATCATCTTTTTAAATTGTCATTGGTGAATATTTGGTTTTATTTCTATCCTTAAAATATTGAATGNTTTTTTTTTTTTTTTTTTTTATTTTTTTCTTTACGAAATTATTACTTCATTTTGAAAACATTTGTATTTTTAAAACGTGACAAATTTTTGTAAAACCTTTTCCAAGCGACTTTAATCTCAATGAGCCGCAGTTGTGCCGACAGAAACTGCGAAAATGAATAAAAGAGGGGAAAAAACCAAGAAGCACGCAGTCTTTAGTTTTAACCCATTTGTACATCGATCTTTTAGAGTCAAATACGTCAAATGAGCGTTTGGTTGCGTGTACACCTCGCTGCAGCACAATAGAAGCACAAAATGTAAAAGAAATAATTAAAGTGCTTTGGAAATCATTAAATTTGACACGGAACCACCAATATTTCAAAAACACACATTATATTATTATTCTCCTTTGATAAATTGATACATATTTTTTACCATTGATTTAAATGAGAATAATCAATGCAGAGTGTGCTAAAATTTCAAAATCATGAGTTTAAAAACGCTAAATATTAAAGCCTAACAGAGCGGAGCGGCGCGCGGCGTGCTGCCAGCGCGAGAGGCTCACTGGCGCCTACAAACCTAAGTGGATACTTCACGCATTGCACAATGCGTGAAGTATCCATTTAGGTTTGTAGGCGCCAATGCGCGCTCCGCGCTGGCCGCCCCGCCCGCCGTGCTGCGGCGCCCGAAGCAACTATTTCACAACAGAGATGTTGCACAGTATTATACGAAATTGAACGTATTAAGAATGACAGGCATTCTTTAAAAGTACAGATCTTTCCTCGCAAAATAAATCAAGATACTTATCGTACACAAGACAAATCTAAGAGCCTTTAGCTAAGGCAAATATAGAGGTTTATCCGGTTCAGGTATAACAAGGTGGGAATTTCTTGAAAGATAATTAAGTCCTGTTACACCAAAGAGGTGTAGAGAGTTTTAGTGAATTTTGTCTCATGGAATTGACTCTCCCCCATTTTTACCAAAACTCTCAACTATGTATTATGCTCCGTTGGACCAAACAAACAAAACAAAAAAACAAGCAAACCCTCATTCTTCCAATACATTATGTATTTTCATCCAAAAACGTCGTGAGCAATTGTCGTTTGTATTTACATGTGGGACAATTAACTTCGGGTCTCAACTGGCACGTGGATCAAAACTCCCGTGCCGAAAAAACGCGGGGACGTAAATTACTGGAAAAAACAGGTGCGTGGAAAAAAAATCGTTGACGAATATTGGCTCCTTATTGCAAAATGTAATCCATTTTGTATTTACAGGTGCCTTACTGCCTTACACTGAGGATGAAAGTTCGGTAATAGATACTGAACTACGTGTCTAATTCCACCGAGCTTTTTTGGACCTTTGATTCCCATGACTGGAAACTTCAGTTTCCTGAACCGAAGGCGAAGCGTTAGTGATCGATTATCGATATTTCCCCATTTAAAGCTGTGATAAAAAATCGATTATTGAAGTATCCTTTGCGAGCACCCTCGATCAATCCTTTTCCATAGGTCTAAATGGCAGATCAATCGATGTATCGCAAAGTACGCCACGCCACTGACCAGAACCGACTAATTATTGGAAGTTCGGTTTAAAAATGAACCGTAGCTTAGTTTCTGTTACCGAACTATTTTTCTCAGTTTAGTCGTCTCACTTAACTCTCGAAATTTTTTCTCAGGCAGGCAGCAAAGCTTAATCCATCATTCGAAGTTATCGGGAAATTCCACCGACGGACGGAGCGAAGAGGGCAAGACATGTGAACAAGGCCGGTAGCCTGTAATGAGGCATAAATAAATTGAATAGGCTCATTACGTGGTCTGCTAGATCCATCGCTCGTTTGAGAACTTTTCTTCACTTTCTTATTGAGATCTCACCGTTCACGTCTTTAACTTTTACCGGCAGATCGTCGACGAGCCGAAGAAAAGTTCCTTTGTTTGCGAGGATAATCTTTACTTACGATTGCCACATGGCTGTTGCATTTTTGACATAGAACTATAAATGTATTTTTCGAATTTCGGATTATTTTCACGATTTTTCGGACTTTACGAAGGTGCTCTCTACTACTGGTATGGACAAATGGAATTTTAGAAAGTCGTCGAAACGCGTATAGATTTGACAGCGTCCAATGGTACGACTGCGACGCAATATTGAAAACTTATTTACTTTCTGTTCTGTAAGTGGGTCTCGTCAATTTCGTGTTATTTTTCGTATTCTTAGTTCAGTTTTTCGTTACTTTGAGCTATATTAATTTTTCAAATTCATCTGATAGCTTATTGAAGCTACCAGATCTGCCAGAACCTCATTTTAAACTGCGCGGCAAAGGCGGTACGACTTGCAACGTCATTCGATGACCCTTATTCTCAGCGTCCATACTCTGTAGTAGAGTGCACCTTGGATTTTACGGATTCTTCACCATGCTCACCAAGTGACTGAGTCACACCTTTCCAGCTAGCTTATTTCTAATTTTCGTTAGCCTCTCTAGCGATAGCAAGTGATTCTGACTTCTTCTGTGACACATCTAACTGCAGTGCGTAACTTCACTTTAACGCAAGAATAATCGGTAGACAATACCTCAATGTGATCAAAGAAATCGCATCCATGTATGGCATGAACACAGTTCTGTGACGACTAGATACCTCTTTATGCCGTGGCTCGGTATGGCAATTTTCCGGGTTTTTTTTTTCAAGTTTAACATTCATCCAATCATTAATGCCGATCTGAATCGTTTGGTTCGGTCGTCGGATGAAATGATAGTATCTTCCTCCATAAAATTTTTGGGGCAATTTCTGAATACCGTACCAGCGGCTGTAATAATAATTTTATAGTCTGACCTCCTCAACACAAAATCGCTTAATACTCCTATTGTTTTAATGTCCACCTGAATGTCCGTGAATTCAGACCCGCATTCCATGTGATAACCGTGCCATTGTCAAATGGACGTATTTCTATCAAACGGAACTATGTGCATTATGACGTGAGCCCTGTTATGGGTGTATTCTTATGGGTCTCAGGGCTCATGTCTTAATGCACATAGTTCCGTTTGGTAGAAATACGTCCAAATGATCATTCCTAACCTCGAATGAGTCTATTGTTTTACAGCAGTCGAAACGCGGAAAAATTGGAGAGAAGAAGTATTCCAGAAAGTAATGAAGTTGTACGGCGGGTATACACTGGAGATTTGGACCGCGTCCAGCAGAAAGAAACCAAGCCACATCAGCTATTTCTGAATTTAGCCGAGAAATTTAATTTTTTACAAGAGAACGTTTTTGCGGATGCCTGTGAAAATTTTATGGAATTTGCTTCGTACTATGCAGAAAATTCACTGAAATTTGCACAAAAATGCGCACAATTTTTCTCTTGTAAAATATTAAAAGGCCCAATTCAATTTAGCAATAGCTGATGTGGCATGATTCCTTTCTGCTTAACGCGATCCGTTTATCTTTCGATCAGTGGCGTGGCGTGAATTGCGATGTATCGATTGTTATGTCATTTAAACCTATGGTAAAGAATCGATTATTAAGGTGTTCTCTGCGAACACCCTGTTTATCGATCCTTTTCCATAGGTTTAAATGGCATAACAATCGATACATCGCAAAGCACGCCACGCCACTGTTATCTTTCGATGTTCGTTCTTGAATGTTTTATTTTCAGGGCTTTCTACTGCTTGTGGAACGTATTTTTGTCGTGCTCTCAACTGACAAGGCAGTCAATCGGTGAAAATGCCAATAGAAAAAAAATGAACTTTAATTAACTTAATTTCGCAATCGTAGTTCAGAAGGACCCCAATTTTAAATGGAGGGTTATAATACATAAATTTAGTGTTTACACTGTGTGACAATGGAAGCTGGAAAACACTTCGATTGCGACGACGTTGCAAAATGTGTTCATTACTTCATTTTTTTGCGAATAAAACAAATTTCTTTCCAAAAAAAAANTTTTTTTTTTTTTTTTTTTTTAAAAAAAAAAAAAATACAGAATATTCTGCATTGTTCCAATGATAAATCTGTAAAAATTTCAAGAACTGATTAACATTAGTTTTCCTGTGAAGGAATTTAGTGGGACCAGAAGGCTGCAAGGTTGCAAATCTAAATGTATGTTCGTTTTACTTTCACCAACTTATGTAACTTGAAATTAAACTTGCAAACGGACTTGTCACTCGTGAATACGCAGTGAAAAATTGCAACGTCGCAAATTCAGGTGTGGATACACTTTACTTCACAGTCGATGATGAGAAAATGCGTAAATGCGCACGCATCAGAGTGGAATATCAGTGGCAATCGTGATCTTCCGCCGTCAATTCGAAGCGATACTGTTGAAGGCGCTTTGAGCAACTATATCACCTCGGAAGTGTTGCACAGTATCAGACGGAAATGAAGGCGCACTAACGTTTGCAAACCGACTAGCATCGTAGAGTCCCTCTGATCGTACGATATGCGGCTGTTGTTCCGTCGATTTTTGTGAAACTTGATATCAAGTGGCATATTTTGACTGAGAACTTGAATTTCAACTCACATTTTCAAAATTCGAAAATCCAAGATAGTGGATGTCGCCTAAAATGCCATCTTGGATTTTGCGGCATGTTAAGTTGGGTTCACTGCCGAGTGTGATCTGCTGATGAGGTCTAATAAGGCCCAAACCGGTATAGATCTCTCGGCGTGACTCCAACTTAATATTCCAATGCAAACTGCCTGAGCTGAACACTCCCCCCCCCTCAGTTTCGTACTGGTGTGCATTAGAGTTCAAAAAATTTAATTTTGACTCTAATTTTAATTTTTGGAATTTCTTGGCTTTGTTTCCCCGCGAAATGGTGTGGACCCAGCACCGTTTCTCCACCTTGTTTCTCCACCTTGCTAAAATGTCGTCTCGGCTCCTGTTCGATCGATTTTTGTCAAACTTGGTGTCAGAGGTATATCTTGACGCACAAGTCAAATTTTCAAAAAAATTTCAAAATGCAGAAAACCACGATGGTGGAAGTCGCATAAATTGCGATCTTGGCTCCTGTTTGACCGATTTTCGTGAAACTTGGTACCGAGGAGTATCTTTTGACGGGGAATTGAAATATTTGCAATCACAGAAGTATTGCACGGTATCAGACGAAAATGAAGGCGCTCTAAAATTTGTAAATGGACTGATACCGTTTACCTTTGTGTAGAGAGTCCTATCGAACGTAGGATATGCGGCTACTGTTCGACCGATTTTTGTGAAACTTGATACCAAGTGGAATTTTTTGACTAGAAACTTAGATGGTGAAAGGAAAATAAACCTATATTTCGACCTGCGATGTGAAACTCGAGATTCTCTATCATATTCCCAGAAAAGTCGCCGTTATAGCGCTCTCTGGCGCTCTGCGACGCTTAGCCTCCAAAGTCCATTATCCTCTCAAAGCCCTTCAGGGAGTTGGTACTCCTTTATTTCTTCTAAAGTCTCCTGTCACCACCCTTTCACCGGGCGTCCCCTTCGTCTCCTCCCAGGAGGAAATTCTTTATCTTTTCTGCCGTGCACTGAAAAAAAATTCTCGGCGTTTTTACCACGGTCCGTTGGTACCACCTTTACCATCTCACTTTCTTTACCAATTATTGGTAATTTTACAAAGACAGACTGGTAAGCTTACCTAAAAACCGGTATTTTTACTGTTTTTCAGGTAAGAATACCACTTTTATTGGTAATCAATCCCGGTAACTTTCCCATTTTATCTCGGTAATTCTAACACAGTCGATAAAAAAGATTGGCGTTTTTACCGAGGTCCAGTAAAATTACCGAGAAAGGTCAATAATTTTACCGAGATTTCTCGCTAAAATTACCAATTCCATAAATGGTAATTTTACCAAGAAAAAACTGGGATCAAATAGAACCCTGAATTCTTGGTAATTTTACCCTTTTCTTAGTAAACACGCCGAGTTTTTTTTTTCAGTGTGATGGCGAAGAGAGCATTAAGTGCATTTCTGTATGAGCCATAATTAGCACATGCGTTTATGTGTCTCGCGGTTCATCCCAGCATGCACTACTGCTCTCTTCGCTATCACGGCAGTTTTTTTCTCGATTTCGTGCGAGTTTTTTTTCATCACACCTGTATTTAATGTGTTTTTTTCTCGTGTTGTGTGTCAGGTGGGAGTTGCCATGGACGGTCCACGAGCCCTGGATGTGATGACGCTTCTGCAAGAGCGGCTGGCGCTCCTGAGCGGGGGGCGGGACCTCCGCGGCGGCCCGGTCCTCACCTTCCCGGCGACCCCCCGCCGGGAGCGCGCCAAACCTGACGACTACCGCCGCCTCCTCCAGTACCTCACCGCCATACCCTCGTAAGTACATCATCCTCCCTCGCATGCCCAACAGCAATTCCCATTCACCCAGCTCCATGCCGGCCATGTTAGATTTAAACTCGTGAAATTTCACGTGAAGTATTGTCGTTTCCTTGACGAAGAAGCGTACCCTCATTCCAAGGTTATACAATTAATCTAAACAATTAAATTTTTTACAAGCTACACTGGGAAAAAAACACATTGGATCTAGAGTCCCTTTATACTGAGAGTCAAGAAAACACCCCTCATGGAGTCACAAACGGGAATAAAGATTACACAAATTGAACGTTTTTTGTAATTTTTGATCGGCCCATTCTCAAATTCCTTTCTCCGTTCCTTCCCTCATTCCGTTTGTTTCTTGCCGAACCCGTAATTCCCCGGACCATTCCAGATTATAATCTTTGCAATCGGTGAAAATGTAATCTTTACTCCCGTTTGTGACACTGTGAGGGCCTAAAATAGGGGAACCAATCAGAAATGGATTCACATTGTCTTGACTCTCAGTATAAAGGGATTCTAGCATGCCCAACAGCAATTCCCATTTACCCAGGTCCATGCCGGCAAAATGTTGTTAGATTTAAACTCGTGAAATTTCACGTGAAGTATTGTCGTTTCCTAGACGAAGAAGCCTACCCTTATTCCAAGGTTATACAATTAATCTAAACAATTAAATTTTTTACAAGCTTATGGCCTGGTTACACGCTCAAATTTCTGTCAAATTCCGATCAAAATACTAGCCCAAAGTCTTCAAAAAATAATATTGCCCCTTAATCCGCCTTTGGAAAATTTCACGAATTTTTACGATGTCCAAGAGTTTCCATCCCAGCACTGAAAAGAAAACCTTGGTGTATTTACTAAGAAAATGGTAAAATTACCAAGAATTCAGGGTTCTATTTGATCCCAGTTTTTTCTTGGTAAAAGTACCATTTATGGAATTGGTAATTTTACCCCGAAATCTCGGTAAAATGATTGAACTTTCTCGGTAATTTCCCTGTACCGTGGTAAAAACGCCAAAATTTTTTATCGACTTTGGTAGAATTACCGAGATAAGATAGCAAAGTTACCGGGAATTGATTACCAATAAAAGTGGTATTCTTACCTGAAAAAACAGTAAAAATACCGGTTTTTAGGTAAGTTTACCAGTCTGTCTCGGTAAAATTACCAATAATTGGTAAAAAAAAGTGAGATGGTAAAGGTACCAACGGACCTTGGTAAAAACGCCGAGAATTTTTTTTCAGTGAGAGATTTTGAATGTGATTCATTGGTTTGTATCCTTTGTTGACGGTGCCTTACTACAATACAAGCCATTAAGACCTGAATCGTTGTCAGATATCGATTCAATTATCACGGAGAAGGAAATAGGAAGCATGTTCAGGCGAAACATACATGCATGCACAAAGTACATGAATTTGTAAAAGCATGCTCATTCTTGTCTGCACGCATAGGATGAGCGGATGTCAATTAATTTAAATGTGTCGAATGGGAGTTAACTTTCAATTTAACGATGAGGTGACGCCTTTGAGCCGATGAAATACGGGCTCCACGAGGATTATGTCGTTGACAACTCTGCGAACATCTGGAGGAAGCGGCCAGCTTGTAGGTTTTGCACCTCCAAGCATTTTTTTCGCGTGGGCCACTCCGTAGGCACCGCGGCTCGAAGCCATGTTACGGCAGGTCAAGAATCTCGGGTCGATTCCAAGCAACAGCGTTGTCAGATCGTGCCAATTTACTGGTAAAGCAAGAGGTCGAATGAAGAAATGAATTGAAATCAAAGCTTAGAGGATTAGTCAAGCTCTCAGACGTGGTCGAACTGGCATGCGATACATCGCATCGATTACAGGCCAAAAATCTCGGCAGATTTGGAATTTGTAGTCACAAAAGGACGATAGTCCCTGTGCGTGAGCCTAAAGAATCATTTTAAACCAAAAAATTGGAAAAATATAGAGAAATGAAAGCAGAATCGTGTTTGGAGAAACCTCGCATGCGATACGTTTGTCTGTATCGAATGCGAAGTTTTTTCCAATTACGATTCTGCTTTCATTTCTCTGAATTATTCCAATTTTTGCTCACAACACATGGGCTATTGTCCTTTTTTAGGCTACAAATTCAAAATCTGCGTTTATTATTATTCCGGGGGTTTTTGACCTAATCGATGCGATATATCGCACGCCAGCTCGACCACGTAAGAGAGCTTGACGAATCACCTTAAACGAATTAACTTATATTGCCGTATATACACTGGAAAAAAAAGAATCTTAAATTTGCCGCCAAGAAGTATTTCCTCTTAAATCAAGAATTTTGCTGGTTAATACAAGCTACTTTTTTGCTTAACCCAAGCATTATTTTTCTTGAATCAAGAAAAAGTCAGCTTAAAGCAAGATAAAGAAAATTCTTGGCGGCAAATTCAAGAATTCTCATGCTTGATCCAAGCTACTTTTTTTTCAGTGTAGGTTGAAACGGATGATCGGGAGAAAAACTACTGACTAAGCATAGGGTGTCTCTTGGGTTGCCTATAGATAGCCGACTCACTTCATTTTTCCATCGCAACCACCCGCTGCCACCATTAGGATCGCTCCATTTCCTCTTTGTTGCCTTTGCCTATCAATTTCGATAATCAGCCCGCGGCTCGGAAAATCTCTTCAACGAACCATGACAAGAAATGAAAATTCGAGGAGTCAGAGAATTATGAGCAGGATTATTATTGGTGGATTGGCGGTTGATATGAATTTTTTCAAAAGCGTAAAATGATACATTTTCCCCTGCATGATCAATTCGTTTTTTGTCCGTTTCGAAACGTGAGGAGTGTACAGAAACTGGAGTGCCCTGTTTCAATCATTCATTATCAGCGTAACGTAACGTGTCCTGTTTTTGGTATCACCGTTTTTCATGTTTTTGGATTTGTTGTCGCCCCCCCCCCCCCCCCAATCAATCAGGTGTCGGTTTCGATTCGAGTCAACCGGGTACGTGCGGTTGCCAAACACGATTCTCGCTTTCCTTTCGCTGTTCGGTTGATAGCGAGCAAAATTTCTGTTTTTTTATGAAAGCAGAGGGAGTAGATTAGTTTTTAGATTAGTTTCTAAACGTGAAATAGGGATCTGAATAATGCGCTTTGTCCTCTTCTTAATTCTTTTCCTCTGACTAATTTTTCACCTTAAAATCACCGGGAATTTAATTTAAGTATGGAAATTAATTCATGAGATGCACCTCGCCCCAGTTTCTTTTAGATTATTTTAATGTATCCTAGAGTTGTATTGAGAGTACTTCAAAATAGAGAATCCCAATCCAGTTGTAAGACTTCAGGATTTTAACAGGATTTAATCAGGAAAAAAGTCAGGGACAAAATCAACAGACGTTTTTATAGCGGAAATGTGGTTGTTCTTATTAATGAGCTACAGCTTTTTCATCGTATAGATTTCTCTTAATCTTTTGGGTTGCTTTAATTTTGAAAAACATTAGTCACCATTCAGAAACTGAAAATTTCAGTTTTAAAATTATCAGAAGAAATTCCTCTTCTTTTCGTGCGTTTTGGTACATCACTGACGTCTCCATCAAAAACGCTCAATCATGATTGTTGTTCTGGCCAGGGAAGACATGAGGAAGTAAGGACATTCTCTCTTAAATTCTCAGGGCGTTTCCAAAATCTCCTGAATCAGATACACTGTCAACGAACGAAAAACTCCAATTGTGCACATTTTACGTCACCCAATTTCACTTTATTTGAAATCTGCTCGATCAGAAAACACTTCATCTCGGTATTTGATCATCTGCGGTCTATATTAGCAATCCCATGTCGGTTTATCGATTCCTGAAATCACTCAGTTTAGGGGCTGTAAGAAATACCGAGGTCACTGCCACTTACTACTTACGCACCTTTCATGTCACCTCCACTTGACTCGAATTTTTTCCAAGCAGAAGATACATTTATCCTCAAATTTGTAATCTCTGTCTCATATCGTCGTCTTACGGACGACGAACGTCACCCCATTCCAAGGCTGCCGAATTGATTAAAAAATAAATGTATTTTTCAAAAATGCCCCTGTGCTATTTTTTCCCAAAATATTGCTGGTTCTTGCATGAAATCCGAGGAAAAAGCGGGGAAAATTTCAGTTAGAAATGTTTAAGGTTCTCCTGTTTAATATGCAATTTGAGAAGGGAAATGTATCAACATTGAAATGGAAGTACGTTCTTTCGTGAGCAGGGTGTCTACAAGTCTGGAATTTCCGGAAATAGGACTGATTTTTTAAGGGCGGTCCGGAAATCGGAAGGAGTGCGGAAATTCCGCAAAAAGGTCCGGAATTTTTTTCATTTTTTGACATTTTTGTCGCAATTTGAGCGAGAATTTGAAATTTTTCGAATTTCGTCAATTGGAGGTACTGAAAAAGTACAGAATTTTTCTGTTGAGAAGGTATTGAATTTCTTGGGAATGTACTGAAAAAGCACTGATCTCTGGTCAGACCGTTTCCGTAGACACCCTGGCTGAGAGAAACGACGACATAAGCAATCCCATTTGGGTTCTCCAAATCCTGGAGGCATCAAAAACAGGAGTTGCCGGGAATAATGTGGTTACTTATCTCCGCCCTTGGAGGACAAGCAGCCCTTCCCAGGCGCATTATCAGATGCAAGGGTTGCATTTTCGCCGGCGACACGGCGACAAAACCTCACCCCTAAGAGCTTTATATCACTAAAGGACGTCAGGCAAGTGACGTGCCAATAAAGCGCAGCTATCAATCTAATGAGCAGCCATGCAGCCGCTCGCAAGTTCCCAACTCTATCAGCCTCGCAGACTCCTGCCGCTTTCAGTTCCGCAACTTTTCCCGAGAAATCCGCTTGAATATCACTCTCCTCTTCCTCTGTTGGAATCGCTGATTGCTTCGTAGACTGTTAGAAATCTCGGTTTGGAATCCGGAGCAGTGGCGTGGCGCGATTTGCGATGTATCGATTGTCGATTGATCTGCAATTCAAACCTATGGGAAATGATCGATAGACTGGGTGTTCGCAACGAACACCTTAATCGATTCTTCGCCGTAGCCTCAAAGGAGTTAATATAGATTATTAATAAATTAAAAATAAAAACCTTCTTATAAATGGAGAAATCCAAAAAAATCTTTAATAATCAAATAAGGATATAAAAAAATTGTATCATACGGATCATTCACGCCTTGCTACTGATCCGGAGTGCAATTTACCAGAGTGTCATTTTAGCACTTTCCCGATTATATAGGATTTGAGGTCGATTAGGATTTAATCCTGATTTCATTAGAATTTGAGGGAAAATCGGTCGTAAAATCAGGACTTGAGAAAAGTCGGCTGACCGATCGGATTTTTTCATGCTTTCACATACGCTCATGCAGAAATTTTAATTCTTCTCCCCAAAAAATCGGAATTTGCTAAAGGAAATTTGGCAACGCCTGAAGGCTCGTATGGCGTTTTTCCTTAGTACGGCAGTGTTGGCTTCCATATTTACCTGTCAAATACTGTGTGTGATTCCGGCATGAAACAGTGGTCCTTCTCAACGGGGAAATTTTCGGACCGCTGTAACTGTTACGGCCTCAAACTCGAAAGCTTTCACGGGGCTTTCGAGTTAATTTTACAGTAAACCACTGGCATTACACTCCTGTCCGCTATATTCTAACCTGCGTTCAACTCGATCGAATCGCGAGTTCCCCGCTCCAGCTTTTTTAAAAATCCGCCCGGCTTCAGCGGCCAATCGGAAGCGCGACCCAGCAACAACGCGACGCGGCGGCCGCGTGAGAAATGGAAACTATTCCGCGGCTCGGAGTTCCGAACTCTTGATTAATGTTCACAACGGCAGAAACAGCAGCAGATTGAGAGATTAAAGCCGGATTAATTAGGGAGGAGCCGGAGCACAGTGGACCGAGTCAATTGGAGAGGTCGGACATAATGGAGATGTTGCATGTGTGAGGAATTGGCGATTTGACTATTGATTCCTCTGTAAAAGTTCGCGTGGAACACGATGGTGCCATTGGTTTTCTCTGAAATCAAATCCCAAGCTCAAAAAAAGCTCTCAAGTCGAGGCCAAAATGGAGGGAATATCCCACGCTATCCGAGAGTCCACCTCTACATCAAGACGAACTGTCCATCAAAGATAAGGAGCAAATACATTAACAGGGTTGCCGTGTTTTCAGTTTTAGAGTCCCCAAATAAAGTGGCAGCCCTGTCAATGTATTTGCTCCCTATCTTTGCATGGAGGTTTTTCTTGATGTAGAGGTGGCCTCTCAGGATAGCGTGGGATATCCCCTCCATTTTGGCTTCAACTTGAGAGCTTTTTTTGAGCTTGGGAGTTAATTTCAGAGAAAACCAGTGGCACCATCGTGTTTCTCGCGAACTTTTACACAAGAATCAACAGTCAAATCGCAAATCCCCCACACATGCAACATCTCCATTTGGACACTTTAAACGGCCAGGGTGTCTACAAGTCCGGAATTTCCGGAAAGTCCGAAAATATAGTACCGATTTTTTAAGGGGGGTCCGGAAGTACTGAAAAAGTGTGAAAATTCCGCAAAAGATCCAGAATTTTTTTCATTTTTTGGTAATTTTTGTCTCAGTTTGAGCGAGAAATTCAAATTTTTGAAATTTTTCGAATTTCATCAACTATAGGTACTGAAAAACCGCTGAATTTTTCTATTGAGGAGGTACTGAATTTTTTGGGAATGCACTGAAAAATTACTGTTAAAGTACTGATTTTTTTGCCCGTCTGTTTTAGTAGACACCCTGAACGCTTACACTGGAAAAAAACACATTGGATCTAGAGTCCAGACTCTTAAAAACATCGACAAGAAAAAGTACTCTTGATTCAATCAGATTTAAACATAAATCAAGAACCAAGCCTCTTAATTTGAGCGGATTTCTTTTTGATTTAAGCTTAAATCTGATTGAATCAAGAGTCCTTTTTCTTGTCAATGTTTTCACGAGTCTGGACTCTAGATCCAATGTGTTTTTTTTTTTTTTCCCAGTATATAACTCCAATTATACAGAATTGTTGAGGTTCTGAAAGTGGTTCCACTGGTTTCTTCGTAAAATTTCCCTCTCATGGTACCCCTTGAAAGTTAAATCGTGACGAAATAAACATAAAAATGTGCAGTTTTAGTAAAAAAGTTCATGTTCGACCTCTCTAATTGACTCGAGCCACTGTGCGACCGCGGCCGGAGCGCATCTGGGAAAAAGATCCCCGACACCCGGCACCCGGCACCGCAGGGCCTATTTGTTTATCCCCCCCCGCATTACTCCCCCCCATTACGCCCCCGGGGGATGAGGATGAGGAGGCGGGGGCTGTGGTTCTGAGCTGAGCCCGCGGGCAACCGACACGGCCTCGGCGCGGCGTCCAGGGGGTCAGGAGGTCACTGGCTAACGTTGTGACACCTCGTACGTGCGTGGTGCGTGCACCTGCCAACCCCCTCCCTCGGTGAATTTGTCGGGGTGAAATATGAGGAGAGTGTCGGCGAGTTCCAGTTCCTGTCGTGTGTTTCCTGGATGATTGCAGGGTTGCTAGCGACCGGGGAAAGGGATGATGAAGGGAGCTTTTGCTGATCGAAAAATGAATCGTTCGGTTCGAATGTGAACCAACCCTGAAGCTCCTCAGGTTTGCCATAGTCAGGGAATACCTGGAAATGTCAAGGAAAAGAGAAAAATGTCAGGGAAAAATTGTCAAGTCACCTTTATGTCCTTTCTAGATTGAGCACTGGAAAAAAACACATTGGATCTAGAATCCAGACTCTTGAAAACATTGACAAGAAAAAATACTCTTGATTCAATAAGATTTTTGCTTAAATCGAAAGGAAATCCGCTCAAATTAAGAGGCTTGGTTCTTGATCTAAGCTAAAATCCGATTGAATCAAGAGTATTTTTTCTTGTCGATGTTTTTAAGAGTCTGGACTCTAGATCCAATGTGTTTTTTTTTCCCAGTGAGTTTGACGTTTCGAACCACAAATATTACCTGAAAACTGTTTCTAATTATGTATTTTTAACCATCTGACAAGGTGGAGAAATGGTGCTGGGTCCACACCATTTCGCGGGGAATCAAAGACAAGAAAATACCAAAAATTAAAATTAGAGTCAAAATTAAATTTTTTTTGAACTCTAATGCGCACCAGTACGAAACTGAGGGGTGGGGGTGTTCAGCTCAGGCAGTTTGCATTGGAAAATTAAGTTGGAGTCTATCTTTACCTCCAGCCCAGCCTCCGCATAGCGCGCAGAAAAAGGGTCCTATGCAAGCAATCATGAAAAGATCCAATTTCCCTGCTCCAACACCATTGCTTCACATCTATTTTACTCTTGAATATGATATCATAGCGTTGATTATAAATTGTAAGGAGCAATCAGAGCTTCGTTCTGAGCGGCGCATTTTTCGACCAGTATATCATCAGCCGAACAAGATCCCATGAAGTACAGCTTAATAAGTCACGTTTATGAGCAGCATTGCCGGGTTTCAGAGGATTTAAATTAAATTTATCGCAAAGCACAAGACAGCGAAAACCGACCCTACTGCTTGCAAAAATGATCCGTCTAGTAGATTCGTCCCAAACTGTCTCTGTTCTAAAGGATATAAGTTTTAAGTATAAATCGAGTTGTAAGTATATTGTAACCGATGTATAATTAAAGTATAAAGTATGAGTATAAAGTTGTCAAATCAAGCATTTTGCTGAGCGTGTTAGCAGAGATCACATTTCAAATATTTCTGAAGCCTTGTTTTGTCGAGAGGATATCGATTTCCCTACAAGTTAAATATTAGAATTTATCAAACTTTGAATCCCTCTTAAAATTTTGCAGTACGTATGTGCGTCGAAAATTTAAATCATTCTCAAAATTCTAAATACTTTGTATTCTTTGAAGTACAGTGAAATTATCAATGTATTGTTTGAAGTACAGTGAAATTATCAAAGCTCTAGAAATCATTAAATCGGCCCCTAAATGATCTGAAATACTCCCAAACATTCTTTTTCGCAGATCAAAAGCATTCTTTCCGAATATCAGTCGAAAATTCTCAATTTCCTGAACCTGAAAAAGAAATCTAGCTATTTGCCTGTAGGCATTTGACACCGTGAATCACGGGGGAAAAAAGTGTCGGGGCTTATCCCCTGAAATTGTGGTACTTCCCGCATTTGTTAGATGATATGGACTTTTCAAATTAATTGTGATAGTACCGTAACTCAATTTTAGGTAGTACCGCAGCATTTGAGTAGTAACCTAATTAATCGAGGCACTACCCTAATCAATCGGAAATGTCCAAGTTGGGACCGAACCTCTACCTCTTTCTCCCCGCACTGAAAAAAAAAACCACACTGGATCTAGAGTCCAGACTCTTGAAAAAATTGACAAGAAAACATACTCTTGATTCAATCAGATTTAAGCTTAAATCGAAAGGAAATCTGCTCAAATTAAGCGGCTTGGTTCTTGATTTAAGCAAAAATCCGATTGAATCAAGAATATATTTTTTCTTGTCGATGTTTTTAAGAGTCTGGACTCTAGATCCAATGTGTTTTTTTTCCAGTGCGTGAATTTTTCAAACAAATTTGGCAACGCCTCCCCGTTAGTCAGCAAAACTTACCATGCCTCATCCGTGTGCGTTACTCACCTCTCATCGCTCCTCTGACGTAAGGGCGTATCTGCTTTCCACGTTAAGCCCAGTTCTACTTATGAATCAATGCTTTCTGGGGCTCTTGCGGAAATCTAGATACGCGCTTTTGTCGTTGTAGCGACGCTGTGTGCCGCTTTGCCGCGCTGGAACTCCTGTTAAGTCCACGTGATGCCGGGAAGTCGCCCTTTCGCAAACGCCCGCCTTTGTTCTATAAATCCAAGTTTCAGCTCATATCAGGAATGAAGCGGAAATTTCTAGGCGCTCCTTGGAACTTCCTTGCTTTGAAAACTTTCCTGTGTCTACTGAGCCTCCTCGAGGGCCCTTTCGAAATAATTCCGAGAAGTTTTCTGGAGTGTCTCGACTGGAGCCTCTTATTTCAAAAACTTGCGTCTGAAGATTTTGAAGATATTTTCTTGAAATCGTCAGGATTGTTACTTTTTTAATCGATATGTAGTAGCCTCGAGGATATTTGGACCGCGTTTAGCAGAAAGGAACCAAGCCGCACTATTGCCAAATTTAACTAAGCAATTTAATTTTATACAAGAGAACGATTGTGCGGATTCCTTTGAAGTTTTAAGGAACTTGCTTCGCACCATGCAGAAAACGCACTGAAATTTAGGCATAAATCCGCACAACCGTTTTCATGTAAAAGTTTATCGAGTCCCTCAAAGTTCAACGTTTCATCTCTGGAGAGCTTACATTTTAACAGAACAAATCTTGAGGTGAAATCCTCAATCAGAACGAATTTTAGATAAGTATTGGACGTTTTGAACTACTGACGAGTTCTGGCGCTGTTGCGGTCGTGATTATGCAACGTGTTTGCATTTTTTTGAAAGACCATTTGAAACTAATTACCCATTTCAGCGTAAAAATCCAGCCTTCAAACTGTAATTTGGACCGCGTTTAGCAGATAGGGACCAAGCCGCAGCAGCTGTTTCCTTTATTTGGGCAATAAATTTTTTTATAAGAGAACGTTCGTGCGGACTTTGAAAATTTTAAGGACTTGGCTTCGTACTATACAGAAAATTCATTGGAATTTGCACAAACTTCCGCCGGGGTGTCTACAAGTCCGGACTTTCCGGAAAGTCCGGAAATAGTACTGATTTTTTAAGGGCGGTCCGGAAGTACTGAGAAAGTGCGGAAATTCCGCAAAAAGGTCCGGCATTTTTGTTTAAATTTTTTGTCATTTTTGTCGCAATTTCAAATTTTTGAAATTTTGCTAGTTGCGTCAAATGGAGGTACCGAAAAAGTACGGAATTTTTCTGTTGGAGGAGGCACTGAATTTCTCGAGAATCTACTGAAAAAGCACCATATAAGTACGTATTTTTGACCAGCCTGTGTTAGTAGACACCCTGTCCGCACAACCGTATTTGTGTTGAAAATCAAATTGCCTATTCAAGTTTGACAATAAACGATGAGGCTTGGTTCCTTTCTTCCTAACGCGGTCCAATTTTAAGACATCATTATAATACCGAATCTTCATATTTAAAGCCAAGTTTTGAATAATTGATAGCTTAAGCACAGAAGAAATGCCGGTCGAAGAAAACTGAACGTTGATTGACGGTCTAATTTACGCCCCAAAGCTCCTCACTTTTCATTGACGTCATAAATTCTTCCAATGGAGGCGTCTTAGCGGAAGACGTGAGGTAGGTGGTAGGCCGTTTCAACCTTTATCCCACTTAGGAATGCAAATGAGTTTCAGTGGCGTGGTGTGAACAATCGACTATCGATATTTCCTCATTTGAAGGTATAGTAAAGAATCGATTATTGAGGTGTTCGTTACGAACACCCTGTTTATCGATTCTTGGCCATAGGTTTAAATGGCAGATCAATCGATATATCGCAAAGCACGCCACGCCACTGGTGAGTTTCCCGCAAGTGAGAGCGAAACGAACAGTTTCATCGGGCCCTCTTCAGAGCCGCTTATTTGACCTAGTACCCTATTAAGCCCAACCGTATTCATATTCAAATGCGGGGGAGTGATTTTAATTGATCGGGAATTCATACGTCCGCCCTCGTTATGATATCGACTCCAGGGTTTGACTCCGTCAGATTTCAGCGGAGAATCGCATTGCATACCTTTTCACGGAAATCTCCGCTCCAATTCCCAGAGCAGTTTATAAAAGGCTTGGATTCATATTCGTTCCTAAAATAGTTCCGCTCTTGAGGAGGTCTCTGTGGTTTACATTATGATTGGCGATTCAGGGGTTAAGGGGTGATTAATAGAGCAGATACTCCAGAGTTCGCCGTTTCTCGGACACTGGAAAAAAAAAAAGAAAACACATTGGATCTCGAGTCCAGACTCTTAAAAACATCGACAAGAAAAAGTATTCTTGATTCAATCAGAATCTAGCTTAAATCAAGAACCAAGCCTCTTAATTTCAGCGGATTTCGTTTTGATTCAAGCAAAAATCCGATTGAATCAAGAGTATTTTTTCTTGTCAATGTTTTCAAGAGTCTGGACTTTAGATCTAATGTGTTTTTTTCCAGTGGACGAAGGAACGCAACACCATTCCGAGGTTGCAGGGTTGATCAAAAAATGGAAAATTTGCACAGAAAAACTTTTTCGCTTCATCGAGAGTACCTAATGAGCTGAATTCACAGTACTTTTCATAATTTTTTTCTGACATGGGAAATTGGAAGAAAACAGATTTAAAAGTGAGAAATTGTGCCGCCTTATGACGTAATCTGGCGGCATTTCCCCTTTAAACACATGTATTTTACGAGATTACGTTATTTTGTCATATTTTCTCCAATAATTGTTCAATTTAGAAACCAAGGATATCCTTGTACTCAGTTTTTCTAGCAGTATTATTTCCAAGATCAAATTTACAAAATTTAAGGCACCTGCAAATTCTTCATTCAATGTTTACCAAGCATATGCCTGTGCAATTTTTATCGAAAATTATCTCTCCGATTTTCGCATGAGATCAGGAGAAAAATTAGTGAAATTTTCAGTTAGAGATGCCCAAAATTATCTCGGTAAAGTACAATGGGTCAATAATTGCGCGGGTCACAGAATCGTGTTTCTATGCTTAATTCTTGTGGATCAGCTAATAATAATAAAATCCGTCCATACAGAAAGTTTCTACGTTCAATTTTAACCGAGATATTGCGTCTTGAAAATTCGGGTTTTTGACGTCATCCATCGCGGTAGTGACACCCTTTGGTTTCTTCCACCTTGCTTTCATCAGTCGGTGTAACGCTCATTCGCACTGGTGACTCAACGTGTAACTCGGACGAAAGCAAGGTTGAAGAAACCAAGGGTGCCACCACCGCGGTGGATGACGTCGTCATGAACCGAATTTCTCAAAGCGCCATATCTCGGTTAATATTGAACGTAGAGAGTTGATGTTTGGATGGATCTTATCAATTTCAGCTAATCTGCAATAATCAAGCATCAAAACACGATTCTGTGACCAGCGCAACTGACCGATTTACTCAAGGAAATTTTGAAATTTAGTCATGTGCTTTCGTAAGGGGAACGAAGAACAGTGGCGTGGCTTGCTTTGCGATTTATCGATTGATCTGTCATTTGAATCTATGGAAAAGGATCGAAGAACAGGGTGTTTGCAGCGAACACCTTAATAATCGATTCTTTACCATAGGTTTAAATGGCTTAACAATCGATATATCGCAATTCACGCCACGCCATTGACGAAGAATCGAGACCATTCTTATTTAATCGATTCACGGTAGGGTGTTTTGGCTCGACCGTTCCAGGCTCTCAATCCTCCTTTCAGTGTGAATCGCCTGAAGCGGCCTTTTCAGGCCTTTCTTGCCCCGCCTCAATAAAAATGATGACCTCTTTTCCCAACATTAATATTTATGGTCTGGTACGCCCGCCATTCAAAGTTTTAGAAGATTATTGGCCAATAAAACCCAGGAATGAAGC
The DNA here is from genome assembly GCF_001854935.1 of Bemisia tabaci. Classification (NCBI taxonomy): domain Eukaryota; kingdom Metazoa; phylum Arthropoda; class Insecta; order Hemiptera; family Aleyrodidae; genus Bemisia; species Bemisia tabaci. Next base: position 1,063,190 of record NW_017547105.1, on the reverse strand, counting down.
TCTAGTCGCGATTTTTGCGATGAATCAGATCCTAAACTTGGGAGATCAGAATCTTCTGGTATTTTTGTTTGTTTGTTGCAACAACGCTTTATAAACTGGTGATGTTTAGTGGACGTATTCAAGCTGAAAGGAATTATGTTTAAACAAATACATTAAAAAAGAACCCGAGAATCGCGGGGTTCCCAGCGACCGGGAAACCCGGGAAATGTCAGGGAAAACGTCAAGGAATCTGCAAGAGTTCAGCATGTCTTGGAGTTTTATTTTGCAAGCGATTTTCGTGTCAGGGAAACGCCAGGGAAATCGAAAAACACGGATTTTTCGGACTTTACTCTTGCAATATAATTGCTCTGTGAATAGTTTTCCTGTTAGTCAGGGAATGAATTTTTCTGTCTGTCAAGGAATTTTGAAATTTTTCCCGATTTTTTGACCGGTTTTGTCAGGGAATTATTTTTTCCAAAACCAACGGCTCGATTGTGTTCCTCGCAAACTTTTTCGCAGAGTTAATGGAACCTGAGACCCTTGCGGCGCGTCAGCAAAATTAACCTGGGTTAAAGTCTAGGCGCCTTCATGCAACTATTCGTGTTCGACGATTGGCTGTGTTGCATACTCAAAATATTGAAGGCGCTTTTGTTTCACTCGCGCTTCCCTGTATGTTAGACATACCGCGTTGGCGCCGCCGTGCGGCGTGTTGCATTAAGTTAGATTTCTGGATACCACCATAATCAGTGCCTCCATTTGACAAAATTCGGAATTTTTCGGAAATTTTAAATTTTCACTGAAATTGCGTTTTTTGCGATTTGGAATTTTTTTTTTTTAAATTGCTAGACAGCCTGAATCGGAAAAGTTTTCCGTCGAACGCAAACTCCACTCGTGATGATCACGGGAAAGTACGCGCGCCGCAGCCGAACATTCTCGCGAAGGATGGAGCGTCGGAATCCGTCGGGTGTCGAAGTTGATTCGACTAATAGACCCCCAGCCGGGACCGGGGGTGCAGCAGGCGAGCGCATACCCTCCCCTAACCCAATTCCAGCCGTGCCAACACTGCACACTGCACTCCCAGCTGGAAACTATGAATCCCGACCCGAGCACCACTCGCCGACTCAAATTTAATTAACTGGAAAGCCTCCGCGCTGCAGTTGAGCTTTTCAACCCCCTCCGCTCGACGGTCACCATTGCAGAGTTGCCAGATTTTGAGAGATTACTGTAATTTTAGTTTATATTTACATGTACTTATGCAACTAATAGGTAATTTCAAGATTTTTAGAAGTGGTATCTAGTAGGTGTTTAATTAGAAATTCCGCAAACATTGATCCCTGGTGCTCTAGCATATTTGTTACTCACTGTCAAGCTCATCGCGTTCAATATTGGGACGAACCAGCCTGACATGTCCACATACTGGTCTGGAGAGTTCGGAAAGAGCACTAACTTTTCGAGGGCGGCCTGCGGGCTGATTGTCGAAATTGATAGACAAAGCTATTGACAAAGAAGACACTGGGAGTATGGAGCGATCCTGCTGGTTGAAATGGTTGGCTCCCATAGACTAAGAGAGAAAATGATGGACTAACTATAGGGTGTCTCGTGGGTTGCCGTTAGGTATATTATCTACTTAATCTCTGCTTATCTATGTGTCTGTTGCAACCACCCGCTTCCGCCGCAATAGGATACCTCCATACTTCATATCTCTTTTGTCTGCTTTGTCTAAAGCTTTGTCCGTCAATTTCAACAATCAGTCCGCTCGAAGTACTGAATAAAGTACGGAAAATCCGTAAGAAGTTCCGCCAATGGGCTTCAAATCTCGTGACTACGTCATTTTTGTTGCGATTTGCGCGTGAATTTTGAATTTTGGAAATTTTGTCGCATGAAATCACTGACAAAGTACTGAATTTTTGTGGATAGGTACCGTTAAAGTACTGATTTTTGGCCAGACAGTTTGAGTAGACGTCTATATTGGTAGACTTGATTGTACCGTAAATTTGTACAAGGCTAACATTAACGAGGGAAAATAATCAGTAAATGGATCTGAGAAAAGTCAATTGGACGTATTTATGTTAAAAGGAACTATGTGCATAGGGATTGCGTGTGACATAATTCCTTTTAGCATAAATACGTCCAATTTTCCATACATTTTCGGGGGGAGAAGGAGACCCCCCCTTCTCCTCCCGACCCCACTATGTGTGGGGAAGATCCGAATTAATTCCTAGAAAAGTGGGGGCCAGCTCATCTTCTCAGGATATTGCTGTAACCACGCCAATGCATGTTGTATTGTCGTATGTACTTTGCGTAGAGACCAATATCAGAAAGGTAAATTTTATGAGCAACTTGGCAACCTGTACTTGTGATATTCGCCAGCGGTCTCAGAAGTCGTTCGCGCCCGGCTGAGGACACTCAAGGCATCATAAAACCGCGAATTTGCACCAAAGGCTTCTCATCATAGCCACCGGTACGGCCCCCACGCACCATTTCGAAGAATTCGGCTTGAGCCTTGGTCATGATACTGTTTTACCTGACCGATGGCTCAAGGTATCTAGGAGGTAAAATTCCTTCGCCTCACGCTGTCCGATTTTTCCTTTGATGTTTGTTCTATCGGGCGAAATTAAAGCTGTTAAACGGTAGAGATTGTGTTTAAAGTGAGTGTAGTTTAATACGATGATATTGCGTTTTTTCAAGCTTCCTGGTCTGCGCTCTATACAGGATGATCCATAAGTTAAAAATTCTTCTCCAAATAATATTTTATCGGGAAGGTTAATTTTTAACTTTCTTACGGCGTTTTCCCCCAGTAAAGCAGAACTGAATATACATACTTCGACGACTGGTGTCTCCCATAGCAGTCCTAGTTATTAGCCTCAATGGGGATCAGAAATAATCCCCTGTGATTTGTATGAGAGGCAATTACTTTAATTAATTTTCGGTCCCCAGTGATTCGCACGAATTTCAATTATTGATGTTATTAATTTTCGGAATGAAGTTATATTAATCTTGAAGGAATCTTGCTTCTACAAATATGTAGCTGTTGACATCATATTTGATGTGGAACGATTACTTTTTAATCTCGCGAGGCAGATGAAACATCTCAAATATTCGAATGAATATTATCGCCTCCGATCGAAAATAATTCTTTAATATTACGATGCGAATCTAGCTGTCTCGTCTCAAAAATTTTCAGTAAATTCGACATTAAGCTCACTTCCTTTCCTTTCTTTCTGGACTGAAGAAAATCAATTTTTTAAAAAGTATTGAGGAATGATTGAAAATACCAAAGCAGTGATACGAAACGAAATTCTTCGACTTTATCGCCTTTATTGACTGTACCTATGCAGGTCGCCTAAACAGACTACTTTTGCAGTAGAGAATGGACCACTAGACAAGGTACGAATTTCAGCATTCTGATACTTGTTTCCTAACCAAAATTTCACGTAGAACACGATACGCACAACGAAAATTGCCGAAATCAACTCCTTGCTAAGATATCCAATGATTCTTGATGCGTGAATTCAAACCACCCGCTCATGAAAACTCAATGCTCTACGTGATTCACATCGCGCGCTAAACGTTATCATAAACGTCTCAGCGATATAAAAATCTGGCAACCTCAGTCTTGACGCTTTGGCTCAGCTATAGCAAATTGCTCATAGTTTGAACAACACATGGTGGGAAATGAACATTGCTCGATTGAGAAGCTTGCTGAAACCATTGTAGTGCGCGATTTGACTCACGTAGAGCTTTGAGTTTCTTGTGAGCGGGCAGTTCAAATTCCTCGTAACCAATGTGAAATAAAAACGTTAATATTTTCGCTAAGTGTTGGTCTCAGTAACTTTTGTTGCGCGAATCGTGCTCTACGTGAAATTTTGGTTCAGAAACATGTATCAGAATGCTTAAATTCGTACCTTGTCTAGTGTAGAGCACCTGTATAGCGAGAGTATAGACAGATGTGAAACTCCGAAAATTCACCAGGCTTTCACCGATGCCTCCGCGAATAAAGTTAGGGACCAGAAATGCAGCCAACCTATGAATTTCAAATGTCCAGAGCGATTTACAAATACAATTGTTACGAACCGTCGTTTATAAAGCGTGATTGGCTTACTTTTGGCTCAATTTTACTTATTTTTGCGAAAGAACGCTCATTTAGGTACATATTTGGCCATCTTGGTTAGAATTGAAATCTGTAGGCTGGCAGTGAAATTTCGTGTGTTAGAAGTTGCTCAGAAGGGTGGCTGCACTTTTGGGCCCTAAGCTCTCCATCAAGCGATCTGTCCATACTCTCGCTATAAAGGTACTCTAGTCTAGTGCTCCATTACAATTTCCAACTCATTTTAAAAACGACGTATTCGCCATCAGTTTCATTTTGCAGATAGGCGATATAATAAATAAGCCAGAAATGTACTTCCTCACTGCAAAATGAAATTCATTTATGAGTGAAATTGTGATGAGTGAACATACATCAGAACGCTCAAATTCGTACACCGGCGAGTGGTCCATTGACCGATTTTCTGCCATTGTCCTCGACGAGTAACCGAGTCCACGCTATTATGCTTATGGGTTCCGAGCTGCTCCCGCAAAAGTGTCCGGAGCAGAGTTTGAATAATTAGGGTATCGCGTTTGGAAGTTGGCACGGCTTCAATTCGGATGTGCCGC